>JAQGBY010002330.1:0-23604 GCA_034698785.1 Mycogona germanica
TTATTGAAAATTGAGATCTGAAATTCCGTCGCTAGCGAGTTATGATGGTGTACTTACGGTATGTTCATTTTTATGCGGTTTCATTGAGCCGTTCTGAAATTTTGCTCTGCACACCAAAATCCAATTCTTTGTTTTATAATATAGGATTATCATCAGTTCAACAATATCTAGCAAAACATGTGCTCATGCCCCTATAATAATTTAAAAACCAGACGATTTCCCGTGCCCGAAAAGTCAATCAGTGACGTAAATCAATATGACGACTGATTTCTCTCAAGCAGACATGAGCTATTACGGAGTAGTAATAATAATCGATATTAATTAAATCGTTACCGATATCTCTCTTTCGAATATCGGCCGGATGAATAACATTTATGATGCAAAAATGTAAACAGTTGAAGAAGCACATGAACGAATGGCTACTCGTCATTTCTAAACAATTTTGACCAGAACAGGAATGGGGTCAGAATGCACTAAAACAATGTCACCAAAATGGTGTATTGCGTCAGATGAATATCGTTGTTAGCCAACTAGACGGCTGCGCTTTACGCTTCGTCGTCATGGTTTTTCTCCGTTTCATTTGGCGGCAGATAAAAATTACTCAGTGTCTGAAATGATGATGACACTAAAAAAATATGTCCAGCCAAAAAAGCCTAATGACCGAAATCTAAAATAAAGTGAAACGAGAAATAGGCGT
Organism: Mycogona germanica; assembly: GCA_034698785.1. NCBI lineage: Eukaryota > Metazoa > Arthropoda > Diplopoda > Chordeumatida > Chordeumatidae > Mycogona > Mycogona germanica. Next base: position 698 of record JAQGBY010002330.1, read on the forward strand.
TCTTCAACGGTTCTTGGAAGAATGCTGTTGGATATAACCGAAAGAGAGACATCGACAGAGACCAACGCTTCAGTCGTTTCTGCCTGACGACCTTACGTTGATCGCGAGAAGGCCGTTTGACGCGTGGGTGGTCAACGCCAATCGAGGAATGGAAAGAGAAAAACCGAAGGTAGAGAATGAAAGAAAAGGTTGAAGAGACAAAAACTGCAGTTTCAAATAAAGCAAAAGGGGAACCTATAACAAGGTAATCGATAGGATTGATACTGCTGTCATGCAGAAATTAGATTTTTTTCTACAAAATAGATTTTAGCCGATTGGATTTCAACATCAGTAAATAAATAGGATTGTTAGAAAACTAAACGTAAACTACTTTATAGATTCAGTAAATAAAATAATCAAAATAAATACCGGTATTCAAAGGGCGTTAAATATTGATTACATATCCTCGAGACCAAAATAAATCTTCGGCTTAAAAAAATAAAATGTTAAACAAACAATATTGAGAGTCTGTCTTGAGTTAGACGATTATTTTTATTAAACAAAAGCTTTGGTTCATTTGACAAGAATAGTGTACCTTTTTTGAAACGTTAGATTCGACACACAAATGACATCGTCGTTATAAAAATGTGTTTTTGAAAAATCGGTCAAACAGAATCGGTTGCAAAAGCTCTGCAGGTGATGACCATGTTTTGAAAAAGACTTTTGGACACAACATGCGAACACAGTCAAAAGTCAACCAATGACCTCCCCCGACACGCACACAACACGTCCGACACTACACCGGACGCGCAGAGGCGCCCTCTGCCGGGCGGAGGGAGCGGCGGTCACTCGTGGTTTCGTTGGCCGACTGACCCAGAAGAGGTGTACGTTTGGGGCGATAGAGAGAGAGAGAGTGAAGGGAGTCGGTGAATGAATAAGTTGTGAGATGCAGAGGGTGTTGGATGGGGGAAGGGGGAAAGGGGTGGAGCGGTCGACCGGCCAAAGCAATGGAAGAGGCGCGGCCCGGCCCCACATACGCTTGGACACGAGAGAAAAAGCAGAAAGTAAAAAGCTGACATTGGCGCGCGAAAGATAGACATTGAGGGAGGGAGGGAGCGCCGCCATTTCTGCCAACCGCACATATCATTATTATTTTATTATTATTGGTATTAGCGGGCGCCCATTTTTCTCCGTTCTGACATTCCGCCATAGAACAGCGGTGAGCGCACTTCACTATTGTTTTTAATTCCTCCACCATCACGAATGGAATAAATCACTAAAGATATGACATTCGCAAATGTTACAAAATGTTCGCAAATGTTCTCAAATACGATGGGGAAATGTAAATTGTTAGATTCTTCGAAGTACAAATGCTATTAAAGAATATTGACTAATGTCCGATAGGAAAGAACACTTACCAAATTAAAATAAAGATTGTGCTTACTACATGGTATTAGTACTTCTATACGCAATATATTTGCTAAACGCAAATGGATTGCTATTCAATTTAAATTTCAAATAACTCACGTTTAAAATAACAAGAATAAATACTCTGTAATCTGAAGCACTCGCTTCATACGAACAGTAAGAAATTACACCGATTTTGGTCCCCATCTGTCACCATTCCCATCTGCATAATGCACGGAAAATTTGAAACTGGTTAGATTTACGAGTAGTAAAAAACGAGAAAGTAGTTTGGTGACCACAGCTCTATATAGCGACTTAACGGATTTTAGTGTTTGGTGGAAGGGTCTGGCAAGATCATGGCATATCAACAGTTGATGGCCAAAATGTCTCGCCAAAAACTTGTACCCAAAAGTGAGGGGGACGATTCGAGGGGGCGTCGAATAACTTGTTTCAGAAAATGGGACTAGCGTGGAAAGGTCGACGAAGATCGAAACAAAAAAGTCCGTCGAGTATTTTTCCAAGTTCCACTCGATGAATCATGGAAAATCGTCTGGCAAAAATACACAAACCGAGGGACAGTTAGACTTCTATAATCGACTGCGCATGTCGACACCGGCAAAAAACAATTTCGGAAGATTTATCTCCGCAAGATAATCTCTCCCAATGTTTTAAATAGCCATCGTTAAATCATCTTTTATCTATCGACTATGACTACTAAACTGATGCTCGTTTACAAAAGCCATGATATCAAATGCTGAACATGATCATTGTTTGTGTTCGGGAGGAAAGTAGGCCAACTTGACTTGGATGTGAAATAACTAATCATTTGCACCTTGAGGAATCTATAATAGGCAAGCCACTACAAGACAATAGAATAAAAATGGCCTGGTGATGATGGATGGATGAAAGCGATGGGAGGGGCTGGAAGGAGTGGAAAATCCACGAAGCGATGATGGTAAATATAGCTGGATCTCGCGCCTTGAGGAACTATCCCAGGACAACTTCTGTTCATGGATTTGAAACATATTTTAAAAAATAAAGTAATCAAACTAGTGAAGATAAAAATGTAGTCCAAAAATGTTTGATAGTGAAAAACATTTAGTCCATCAGGTGCAGTCATCAGGTGAAGAGAGAAAAATTCGAGCCTTCGACCACTAGACAATCAAGTAACTGACGACACTACGTACGCCCAGTTGGTTGGTATTGCGACTGACTGTGGCTCGGCGGTCCCGGATTCGATTCCCGGCGCGGGCTCTCGATTATTTGATCCCGGGGTACTAGTGAAACTGTGCCCCTCACATAGTGACTAAGCATCAAGAGGGGTATAGAAACTCCTGTACTCCTGTACGGTTGACTACAGTTGGTTTGGGAGGGGAAAAAATGATAAGGGTGCTTCAGCTCGTCGAGATGGATGTAGAACAAAATATAGTAATCGAACTAGTGATGATTAAAGTGCATTTTTACTATCAGACATTTGCGGACTACATTTTTATCATCACTGGTTCGATTACTTTATTTTGTTTTACATCCATCTCGGCGTGATGAAGCACCCTTTTGATATATTTAAAGTTTCGGAAAAATTGATAAATTTCGGCCAAGATTTTGGCTTAAATTATCACATCCAAAATAGAGAAAGCTAGTATTGAAGAACATCAAATCAGAATCACCCTTTAGCGCGTTTTCCTTTCACTAACGTCCGAAAGGATTTCAAGTCATCTTTTGTTGAACAGTAAATAATTGGTGGATAAAAAAATATACAATTAAGAAATTAAAATTGAACAGAGCCAAGAAGAGGAGTTTTACCTTTAGCAATTGAAAATGATATTTGTGAAAAAATAACTGAAAATGCGTTAAACCTAAATTTTCTTTAATGTAATTACAAAAAAAAAAGTATATCCTAGTGCTACGTCAGAAATTATCCTAGATCATACAATCATTTCCATATTTTCCATCACTCCCAACAAGCGACTAAATAGTAATAAAAAATTTGCTAAATCAAATTCCCAAAAATTCAACTGAACTAGATTCAACGAAATTTCAACTGCAATTCACCGCCAAACTAACAGCAAGTGACGAACCGTAACGCCACAAAATCCTGCTCTAATAAAACGAAACTAACCGTCGGCTGCTCAAAGAACCACAAATTAACCATCCCATCAACTTCAATTTTATATGAATCACGAAACAGCAGTCTGAAACCTGAGTTCGTCCCCCTCCCACACTTCCGGTCCTTCATTCTGCCAATATAAAATGGTCGCACCAGCACCTTCCAATAAATCGAAATTCCTCCGTTCACCCGACACATCTAAACGTCTAAATCGACATTACCGATGCACACACACACTCATATCAATACACATAACTCATATCGTCATTAATAAAAACTCTCTTCCAAATCGAAGATCGTATAGAGATGCAAGAGACACTCACATGGTTGCTACCACTTCGAAATCCCCGCCGCGCAGACTTATGGGAAAATCCTTCACGGATCCACGGATAATCCTTCGCGCTGGCTCTCCAGCCAAAGTCCCGTTTCCTCTTTCTTCCAGCCAACCGGGACACCGCACTCAGGTAGAAAGTCCAATCGTAGACACACACACACCACTTTAACTAATTTCCCCCGTCAGTTATTGTTATTCGGGCGCACGCGGTGTTCAGAAGCGGATGCACGACACCAAACCCCAAACCAAACAATCCGCACAAGAGATCTTCAGTCGATCGCGATCAATCTTAAAGAGGTTCGATCCGTCTGCAGCACGCGCGCCGAACAGAGCAGTCCCAGTCCGTCCGCTGGAAACATCATCTCAGGTAGTGAAAGGGGAAGAGCGGTTAACAGCGCTTTGAATAGCGAGAGAGAGAGAGAGAGAACGAGCGCTCGTTCACTGTCCCTGTGTTTGATTGAGCCAGCGCCGGACTTGGTGGTGGTGGTAGTGATGATGATGGTAGTGGAAAAAGGGCGCGCGCCAAAAATTGTGCGCATTGTATGTGTACACGCGACGAACAACTGCATAGCGCCACGGTACAACAACACTCCATCCACGTAAACGAGCTGGAGCAAAACGCACGCGAAGTGTGATGACGCCATCAATGCGGTGACTTGGTCGGAAAAGGTGAGAGAGCGCCGGCGCCAAACACAGACGACGTTGTCACCAGGTGGCGCGTCCACTGAAACTTGCATAACCCTTTATCCAGGTCCTTGGAGCATCTTACAAACTTAAGAGGACATCCTGAAAGCGGCGTTATTCCATCGATCAATCGATTATCTCACGTTTTGGCTCCAAGGAAATGTCATTTTGTTTTGGGCCCCGATACGCACGTGCGAAAAAAGAAATGTTGTCAGCACGTTGGACAGAAGGCAACAGACACGTACATGTTACAGAGTCTGTATATCCAAACAAAATGACATTTCTATGGAACCAAACGTGCAACGATCGATAATGTAAACGCCGCGTAGAACATTGAAGCCGATATCGCACAAACATCATGTGTAGCGATGATATCTTAGATTTTATACAATGTAATATTTATTTCTTCTTTTGAACGTTTGTTGATTAATCGATAAAAATATACATTTTAAAACAAAAATCAGAAATTCGAGATGCTAATATAATCTTGTGTAGTTGACCGACATTGTCTCTAGATCAAAAATGGTTAGATTTTTAAACTTCACCGAAATCCTAAAAAGGTGTGCCCGGTTCAAATCACAAAACATCTTGAAATTATAGGAAGGTCAAGTCGCTGCTGAAAAAAAAGGAGTGCTAATAAAATAACGTCGGAAATTGCAGTAATAATTTTATTGCTACTGTAACAAAAAAAAAAATTTTTCTCATAAAAATGCTAAAAGCCCGTTAGTAAAACAGGCTCGTTCCTGACACACCTCTATCGACGACGCAAACGCGTTAACGGTTAGAACGCGCGTGGGAGGCGGAGACGCGAGTAGGACTTGAAAGGAGAAGTTGTTTGCACATTTTGAGAGAGTTGTTGATTTTTCACCAATGGCGGGCCTCGCGAGTCGCAGACCCGATGTGTGTTGTGACCTCTGCCAAATATGCGCATCAAAATAATCGTAATTATAACTCAATTACGTGACTCATATGCTCCGAGTGCAAGGACAAAAGCCCGTAGACTCCATTCTCCATTCGCAACCCATTTCGTTGCCACCAACCACACCGTGCTCAATATTGGATACATCCAAAGAGGTAACAGGTGTAGAGAGCACAGGAGCCTCATTCGTCAATACTTTAAAGTTCGTCACAAAAAGTGTGACTTTTAAGGCGCCCTTTGGTGTCATGGCTCAAAGAGTCTGAGGCGACCACCGAAACACAGGTTTCATTCATTGCCCGTTAGATTCGTTGATAGGCTAGGAGGACTAGGACGCACCTTGCGGTCAGATGAATAAACTACCTTTTTTTACTACGGCCATTTCGGATGTCGCTTCGGATGGCACCGTAATATTTCCAAATATTGTGCAATGGGTAGCTGCTTCTGAGGTATCCACCTCGTTGAAGACAACGTTTCAAACGAACACAAAAATACGCGAAAACAAAAGAGAAGTTATCGTAATTGTTGTCTGCAAAAAAAACCGATTTTCTAAACGCATTTTAACGGCTGCAATTTCTAGCGAAACATTAATAGCAACAACAAAAGCGTCCATTTCACAAATCGTTGGTGGTCCCCGCCACGATACTAGTCCATATATTTGCATTTGCCGCTAAATAGTCGACCAGCATGTGGTCAACAAAAAAAAAACTGACTCATGAATTACAGAATAGCCGAGTTTTCTGTTTTTAAAACCGTCGAAAATCAACAGGTTGCTGCTTGGGCGATTGCAGTAAATAATAATTAAGCTGTCATTCACAGAATCAATAAAATAAATACACGCAGTAAAGCTATATAGAACTTATCGATACGCAAGTTCTCAAAACCTGACTCCATGGTGGTGCAACGCTTTTTGAAACTCACGGTCGATTCCAGAGTGGGAAGAAGAAAAAAAGCAAATGTCAATAAATTAGAAAACGGGTTCTCTTCCAAGAAATGGAATACCTTGCCAACAATTTGAGACGGTTCGGCCAGTGTTTACAGCGAGCGTCCAAGTACTTGTTTACCTAACCTTTCCGCTGTTCAAATCCCGCCGTACACCAAAAAAATAAAACATTCATCGAAAAAAAAATATAGGGGCGGCAACCGTTGTTGTCATTCCGAAAATCCTGCGCACCAACAGTGGACCGGTTCTCCCCATCCTTGAAACCGTCCATCCCCTTCTCCTCAGCAACACAACAGCTTTACGTTATTCGCCGACAAAAGAGAAATTTATATAAAAAGCAGCTGATCAATTAAACCGCCGAGATAAAGCAAAAATATAAACAATTATTAGGCGAGGCGAAAGTTGTGGATATTTTTTGGTGAGTCGGGAATGACGTTGAAAGAGCTATTATTGAAAGTGCTGTATATATATATATATATATATATGGAGCATCTATTATACGAAGTGATCAACATTTTTTCAGAATTGTAGGCCAAACAGAAATCTTGCGAAACCAAAATTGTTCAAAATATCTGAGAAAAAGAAACGTTTTTCGAGAAGGTGTCAACGAAACATGGCGGAACATTTAAAGTGTACAGTGTAACTTTTTTGTGTCATGTCCTTCTTGGTCTAGTGGTCGTCTGTCCAAGGATCAGAAGGGTAGCAGTTTCAAGCCCGGAAGATGTGGCTTTACGACAGAGACACAGGTGAACATTTAATCAAAAATGTAGTGAGAAATTGCCCAAGAATAAAACTAATGTACATCAAAATATTGGGATTCATTCTTTTCAAGAATAATAATCATTTCACGTACAGAGGTATCCAGCAAAAATTTCGATTTTTCTAGTCTTCATTTTTATGAGGAGGGTAATTAAGTAAAAACTAAATTTTAAAATTCCATTTTGTTAATACCTGTTCTATAGTTTCAATAGTTCCATTGATTCAAGCTGTTTAAAACCAGTTTCAATTTCAATATGTGCCTGGAAGCAGCCCCCCCAAAAAAGGGGGGGCTGATAGGATCAAAGATATAATGCCCTATTTTAACAGGCTCTGGATTTGAGATGAATTTCTTTAAAAAACTGATATGGCAACATGTTTTCTTTTTGGTGGCTGCGTCAGCAATCATATTGTTCCAAATGTAACAAAATATCGAATTAGCTGGTGAACGGGAAACCGCAATACCAATTATCTGGTTAAACGAGTGAGTAGGTCAACACAGAATCGAAACAGGTGAATTACTTTCGTATATATTTTGTGCGTGTCTACACCGCAACACACTGGCGGCCAAACGCAAATACAATGGAACGAGGGTGGCTAGCGAGTAATTGAATTGAGAATTAAAATGGCTGAGAAATCCTTTTTGCCGGGAGCAATTCTTCTGACGGCTACACACACCTCTGTGTGTACAGAGGAAACCCCCCCCCCATTCATCGATGAAGACTATTTAAATGGTCACGAATAACCTACTGAGAGACCCCGTCTGTCCATCTTGGAGGTTTACCTGTAAGTTACCTGTAGGTAAACTGACCAATAGCACCGCTATCCGGATGCTCCCCGCATTTCAGCCAAGTTGAGTTTCTTTTACGATTGCCGATCTTAACCAATACAATAGTTAATTATGTAATTTTACCAATATACTCGATTTTAATTTTCAAACATCTATTAGTTTTTCACCATGCGCCACTACGGATTTTATTTTTAACAATTCCAGAAAAAAGTGTCCCGAACAGGAAAAGGGTTTCAAGAGGATATATTGGCGCGCGTGGCGCTCTAATAACTGGATGCTATTGTTTGGGGAGAAACCAATTTCACATTGGAATCAGAATTTTCGGCCAATGCCCCCGATTCGAACTCTGTGCATTCCCGTGGACGCTAGCACTCAAGACGTCGTTAATATTAATCGCGATTTCTACAACTATAGCCTGTGAACCGATATTCTTTGATGTCTTTATTCGAACGACAAAATGAAAGTAAATACAGTGAGTCAAGAATATTTCGAATCTTTTTTCCTTCCTTCCCCCTCCCCCACCAACCACCCCACTTTTAATTCCCCATTCTAAAGAACGCGAGCGGTCAGTTCAATTTCCAAGAAAATAGCAGACACATTGTTCTCGACAAGAATACTAAATTTGGAGGAAACCACACAACAAAAAAAAACATTTCTCAACATACAGACAGAATAGACTTAGAATAAATGTCTTCGAAACTGATGGGCGTCATTCTTTCAGTTTCAGATTCGAACGCTTCACCTCGTGCTAACCAACATTTCAAGTTGAAAAGCAGGAAGGTACCTCTACTGGATGAACTTTTAAATTAGAATTGTTGACGAAGTGTAACCTCCTGTGACCACATTCCCTGGATTCTTCATTTATCCTGGTTTTCACGTCAGCGCCAAAAATGAAAAAAATCATAATAGAAGAGAACCCCTGTGTGGTTGAACAACACCACAATTTTATAACACAAATTATTTATCCGTTAACGGTTAAACCCAACAATCTAATCAGAGAACTAAAAAATATTTGGACTCAAGTGAAGACCTAATGGAACATAATTTTTTTCAAATATCGCAAATACATGTGTAAATTGTGAGAGGAGATCTTACGAGGATATGCTAACAAACACCTGCCGGCATGCAGCAATTCAGGTCCACTCGTACACAAAGTGAGCTATTCATTGGCGTCCTTGGTGTTATAACCCCTAAATCTTCTTCCTTCGCTGCTTAAACATGGGTGCATGGGTTGGGCATCCCCTCTCTAGCTCCATTAGCGTCCACGCACCTTGGGGGTCACCAACCCTGACCTCTCTCCGAGGCAGCACGCTCGGCACGAAATAAGGTGAGCCCAAAAGAGAGTCTACCCGTGAACGACCTCTTAACCGGATGTTTGATCGAAACTGGTTTTTATATTTAGTTATCGAATTTAGTGACACAAAACACGAATCTACTCTCGAGCTCCATCACTTATTCATATACCCGTTATTCTAAAAACGAGCCGTGTCTTGATTTAATAAATTTCAATGATTTCCGGTTGAGTTGAAGGTTTCAGTACGCAGAATACAGTACATGTATTGAATAGAATCTCAAACATTTCTATGACAGCAAAGCACTAATTGAATACAGTAGCACAATACTGTAGCTTCTTTTGGAATTCTAGGTTTACCTTAGAGTGTGTCACATATTTATTTCTGTTTCATATATTCCGTTTCACATATTTACGAACTATTTGCAATCAAAATAAGATTTACTGCGTACAGTACAAGAAACGCGCAAAGATTGGTTTCCGCACTTTTAGTTCTTCAAGTCTGAACATTTTAGTTTGAAGGAATGATGTTGGAGAGGGCTGACCATCAAATGACCTATGGGTGGACTACTGGACAAGCAACCCTGCCCTGTCCCCTGGTAAATGCGCGTTCGACCGGGTCCAGATTTACAAATAAGTAGCCTAATTGTCCTTGCACGAACAGCAGCACTCTCAAACTGGACAAGCCGTTACGATCTCTTCGCGAGATAGCTCAGCGCGGGTTGCCACTGCCCTGTGTCCAGCTAAGTGGTCAGCCGTGGGGCGGCTTCGTATCACTGAACTTCTGTGTGCTTCAAAAGAAGCGGAATTACTTAAGCTGGATAATAGAGATTTGTGAAATGAAACGCAGAGTGTGCCCATCCAAAAATCAATTAATCGCATTAACGTTAGCGCACGTTGATTTACAGGAATCGAAATTGGTAACAAGCCATAAAAGTTCTTGAAACTGTTTAAAAAACAGTTACCAAAATATTCAACAAACGATCGAGTCTAATAAATATTTGGAACAAAATATTTAGTAATCCTGCTGCGAAATGATGTGCGTTTTATTTTTTTATAGATTCTATGATTTTTTTGTTGTTGGTCCAGACGACAGATTATGCGTCACCGTGTTCAAGTTCAAATGAAAAAGTCGACACCCTGGAGAGACTTGCACACAGGTAATACATGATTATTACCTATTTCATCCAACGAACCTTCTGTCGAAGCCGACTGGACGACACACCCAACCCCGTCATTGGCGCCGTTAACTTGACACTCTCTCCCCTGTAACTGTTTAATAAAGTACCACTCCTTATGTATATGCCTCTGACTAGCTCTAGCTACCTATAGGTAGGGATCTTTAACGTGCACCTGAAATCGTACAGGCACGGGTCCCACGGCTTTACTTCCATTCCGAAGGAATGCATGCTTAGGAATTTCTCTCGCCCCAAAAATTCCGAGGGTCTCGGTCGGGAATCGAACCCGCGATCACGGGAATAACAAGTTCGATTATGTACAGTATATGTCCTTGCCTAATCATCGAGCTGAAAATTGTGTTTTTTTCACACCTTCATCTCCACATATCCCAGATATACTGTGTAACAAGCAAACAGTTTGAATATTATGCTTCTGTGGTTATACTTGGATTTTAGGAGAGAAAGACGGCGGAATAAAAGTTTCCGCACCATAATAAGTAACGTAAAATTGAACACGTAAAACGTAACGATAATTAAACAATTCAACGAAAATAAAATTCGAATTAACCACAATTAAAATGAGCGTATCATTTTTTAAACATATTTTTTACATATTAAGTTTATTTTACTTATTGTTTCGCAAGTATTGGATGTACATAGTAAGCGCGGTCTCCATACTTCCTGCATTTCATTTTTAAAGAACGGCGAAATACTGAAGAGTTATCGTGATTGAGTGGTGTGTGTATGGGGGGGAATCTTTAACTCATCCCAGATCGCATGACATCGCACCTTGACGGAAGCAAAGAACAATCGCAGGATTTTTAATCGCTGACCAAATATGGACGCAAAACTGGACTCCAACTTGGTGCGGTTGCCATTCTACTATTTCGACCGCCGTTTTTATCTTTACTTCCGAATACCCCTCCCTTTTATCGCCCTCCCTCCCACTACGACACCAGGAAATAATATTGTGACGGCTAATTGCTTACTTCTTCAAAACACAGTCTAATGGATTACAACTTTGACCGTTACTTATTACGCAGCAAAAGAACAACAAATAGAGAGCTTTAAGGCTTTATTGGATTAGTGTGGATTTGTCAAACTCCATTCATATTTTATTTAGGATTAAATGTAGGTGCTGAATTTTATCGACACTTTTCTAGCACCATTCAATATTAATCTGTCAGAAAAAATTATAATACAGATTATAATACTTGAGAATTAGCGCTGGAGAACACAGTGTGTTGCAAAAAAACCAATTGATAACAAAATAGAATAGATAATTTGTAAAAATAGATTGGAAAACAGACTCGCTATAAAAAGGACACCGTTGCCTATTCAGATTTGTTTCAATGAATGAAGACCGCAGAGGAACGAAAAATTTCCAAGAACATGAATCAATTACGAATGTAAGAAGCAAATGAAAGTTAACCGTTTGAACTGCTGCCCACGCCCACTGACTTGACCAGTGGTCAACGGAACGGCGGTCGACAGTGCCCGTCCAGGAAGAAGGGCGGGGCGACACCGACAAAGACGTGTCCGGCCGCATGTCCAGCGCAGCGGCAATGGTTGTCCAGTGGACCCCGCCCTGACCGCACACACACACGGACGTTCTTTGTGATAAGGAAAGAAAAAAAAACGGCAATCCGAATAAGCGACGGAATTTCCCATCGGTACATTTTACTAGGCACTGGCTCGCGCCAATCTTGTTTCACACAGGTAGATTGGCGACCTTGATTAATTAGCGAAATCAAAATGGCGGTACTCTAAACGCCATCAAAGTTCCACCCTACTAAATTTATTTCGAAGGTATGGAGCATTTCCTGAAAGAATGGCCCGCGGTGTATGCACCGCTCACAACTCGACCATAAAGGATTAAGTATTGAGCCAAAGGTAAATAAGAACATTTGCTCTACAATTACAAAATGCCAATCACAAAAGATAATTACTGGGTTCCAAAAAACCCGCAAATTGAGCAGTTTCGACGAACACTGAATACAAATTATTGTTTTCTGTTTTTTCTCTCCTCTTTTCCAATTTCACGAATCAATATTTTAAGAAACCACCTATTTCGAACTGAGCTGTTTTTTTCTTTCAAACGAATGCTTCACATTCGTCCACTGTGTAGTTGCGCAGGACTCGGACTCACGACCTTCGGCAATTCAAATCCAATCCGAATTATTATTTAGCTACTGACTAATAACTATTTGGCGAAACCTAAGAAATAGCATACAAATGTCGATATTAATCATATCCACAAAACTTTAAAAAATCCACGATGCATATACGCTGAATATTTAGCATCTCAAGGGACTGAAATAGTATTTTTAATAGTGCAGACAGCCGCAAAGAAAAATGACAAACTGTGTCCCACCTAGTGATAAAGCCTTCTGTGGACCCGCCAAAATTTAAGCATTAAAAAAAAAATCTTCCCAGACGTTTGCGATAAATGAGACAGCCGCCGCAATGCACCCAGAAATGCAAACAAAAATGAAAGAGAAAAACGAGTGATGTCGAAAACTGAATCATCACATCAATTATTCAGTAGACGAGTAGCCTGTTTCTGTAAAATTGTGTCCTGTTTGCGAGTGACCACTGTGACTTTGAAGAACATCGTCAACACATGTTCTCGTATTTCCACGAAATATTCCGTATCCGAAAGATGGGAAAAATTTAAAAATAAAATAACGGGTTCAAATATTTAACCTACAGCAGTTTTGAATATTTCACCAAAACAGTGTCATGAGAAAATACGGAGGGGCTTTTGTCGCCGCTGATTTATTTGAGCGCTTCCAAATTTGACAACTACACAGCCGCGGTTCGATGTGTATTGTCGAAAATCAGGAATATGATCTTGGCCTAAATGTCTTTCTTGGATGTCCGTTTCGGACAATCGGGCGTTCAGTGTAACCGCTGACCGTCACCAGGTACACAACAATCGATCAGGACGAACGAATAGTAGTGGATATGTCATTTTTTTTGTAGTTTATTGCAGGTCAATGTCGTGTGTTAATTCCACACAAAATCCCACGACAGGAACAAAATAGCTTATCTCTAGATTATCAAGCAGAGAACTAAAAAATATTTAATAATCGACATTTTACAGGAATTATTTAAAAAAAAATACTCAATACTCTTTTCAAGTTATTCAAAAGAGGATTTAAGATTTTTCTATTTTCGATGCGAATTATTTTTCACATCTAATTTCAATTAATCGTAACAGGAGACATGTTAATAATACAAGTGTCCTGAAGAAACCCGAAAACTGAGCATGTAACTGCAATAAACTAGTGTTTGAGAATAGGGTTTACAAAATAAATCCCGTTCTGGACGTTAGGACCAAGGAGAGACCCTCCCCCGGGAGCAATCAACAAGGGCAAACGAACATTTGACCACCCGGGGATTGGCTATCTCGCGTGCTGGATTTCAGTGACCCGGGCTCGATCGGGTGGTCCGCAGCGCTCAAAACTGACAGGAATAAAATTGGAGATCCCGGGATTGAAGGGAGTGGCGGGGGGAGGAGCTGGGGCCCCAGGGGACGAAGCTATTAACACGTACTTCTAGTCGCATAAATAAAGGCCAGCTTGACCACCGCCCCAACTACAAAAACTGATGTCTATCTTGTACAGAATTTTAAACAACTCCACCGCCGCGGGGTTCTGTAATTGAAAGAGGCTGAGGGGCAACATGCATTGCCAAATTCTCCAGCACTTTCCCAAGCGGTGTTAAAACCTTTACGTCGGCAACATACGCGTGAATAATCGTCGCCAGTATCCCAGGATTACATAAAAAGGACCCGAGCAGGGAATCGATCCCGGGCCATCCTACTACAACTCAGTCCTGCAGTCGACTGAGCTTCGACTGGATACACCTTGAGTTTGGACACTTCAATAAACGGTTAAATGGTGGTTTTGTCATACATTTGACATGCCCTGTCAAATGTAAAAATATTTGGATTCGAAAAGTTCTAGTTTTTAAAAATAATTTTCAATTATTTTTTATTTTTATTCATGATTTTTGGCGCGGCCTCACTACAGCGTCACATGACTGGTCATCTGCCAACATGGTCGAATACCGAACCGTCTCTGTTGAAACGTTCCACTGCATATTTCATTATTTTCGAGAGTTGAAAGCGAATGCGATCCAACCCCAGCGTTGGTGGAGTTGCTAGGCTTTTTTTCAGCGTTTGCAATTTGCCTGCGCATACCACACAACCCCGCAGTGTGGGTCATATTTCATTTCTGATGAGACGAATAACGCCAAGGATCGTGGACAATACTCATTTAAATGCGTTTACGAATTCTGACCGTTGCAGCTTGCAGCAGTTGCGCTGATGGAATGCAGAACCCAGCGTCGGTCGAATATAAAATAGTTAGCCGCATGATGGTTGGAGGCTGCGGGGAGTATTTCAGTAAGCCTTTGGCCACCAATTTCGGGGGTTTGGAAATAACTATTACGACCCAACTTGAATCGATGGCTATAACTTGTTTTAGGATATTTCGTGTATCTCAACTTCATGTCAAAAATAATAAAACAGTTGAAAAATCACAAATGTTGTCCAGAAATGACCAATACAATGCGAAAAGAAACATCCTTTTCTTTAGATGTTTTCTCCCCCACAGAAATCAGGCAAATTTCAAGATTCCTGGAGCAACTTAAGGCACCACATTTTAAGAAAATTGCATCAACTCTTTAAAAATCTTTGACAGGATTTGTTCGATTGAAACGACTAATATTTTTAAATGAGAATGGTTCTTTTTTTCAGTGTATTGTAATAGAAATGACGTAACAAGGCTACTACCGAAAGGGTTAACGGTTCCTACCTGATATAGACGGATTCGTTGAAAAACGGGTAACTTGATCACGGGTCCATCACTCATCCGGTTCATCCGTCTTCAGCCAAATTCATACACACGATCTGAAAAAGTGAAATAAAAAAATCAAATCAGATTCCGTGTTTCTATTATTAAGCCAAAAGAAAATTGTTTTCATACCTTGAAAATCGCAAGCCAACCGACAAAATTCCTCGTAGGAAAGAAAGCAATTAAAATTGTATACATTCAATAATACAATAGAAGACCATTATCTATCGAAAGGCGCATGTAATGAGACATAGAATTACAAAGTCATGCGTCATTCATTACGAAATAGCAAATGACAGGGTCGCCGATGAATTAACTAACAACGACAATAAATGACAATTAAGATCAGGTCAAATATATGCAATACTTACACAAAATTCGCGTTTTCGCTAGCCTGACCGCACACTATTTGTACAATGTCGCAATTTTTATAGTCATGTTGCAAGTTTGGTCAGTGCGCGTATAATCCACATCGAACTGGAAAGTGTCAAAAAACGCTTACGACTTTAAGGCACCACAAAATAGCTCTGTCGACCAAACAACAACGAGCAAACTGGCTTCAATTAAATCCACTCAAAAATACAGCGTCAACACGGCCGCTAACTACTTGGCATTCACGAGTCGACACTGGGTTCTCGAATTCGATTGGTATTCCGATCCGCGTTCTCGTTTGACGCGCGCCACTCTCACAGCTTTCCAATCCGAGCTCCCATCTTGACACGTTCTCAGACTGACTCAGTCCTCGACCACCAACTTTTAACTCCCAACAAACAACCACAACCACGAAATCTCGACGAGAATAAGAAATGCCTGAACCAGTGAGGAGGAGACGGTGGTGTGTGGCCAGGGTGTTATGGTGGCGGGAGGGGTGAAGGGTGAAGGGGGTGCCACCATCAGCCCCAGTGTGTTTGTGTTTGTGCAGTGTGGTGTCGCTCCTCCGCCAAGAGTGCCGGAATTGAACTTTGTACTCCACAAGTGGGTTTTGTTGGATTAGTGAGGCCGTATCAGTGGTGGACTCACTTTGAAGAATCGCGAAATACTTTAGGATTGGACAAGACCGTGTCTTGAAAATTTGGAAGAGACCCTAAACTGGAAGCAGATCTTGACCACCGTTATTCAAGATTTATCTATCGTCTCACGATGTTGAGACTTGAGACAGGCTTGTGATGCGATGGTCCCGGATTCGATTCCCAAACCCATGCTCGTTTATTCGACGCCGGGGTTCTAGTGAAAATGTGTCATCCTAGAATTGCGTGCACCACTGTTCGTTCATCCCTGTTGTGGTCGACGTGGTCGACGTGGTCGCCGCCTTGTGTGACAGAGCCCAGACACCCCCACATCGCTTCAAGTCAAGACGCAGAACCCCGAAATCCGTCGCCACCCCTCCATCATACAGACACATACTCCGAAAGCGTGAGTCATTACAGGAAAGGCAAATCGGGCGCGCGCCTACAGTGTGGCTGTCTTTCCGGTGCTGAAAAACGACTGGCGTTCTCAACACAACAAATCTTTTATTTATTTTTTTATTTTTTTTTACCCGCTTTAACGTATATCGGTGTCACACTTGAGCATTTCGGCGCCGTCATTAATTTCCTGAAAAGATCTTGACTCCAGAATTTCACTGAATTTTTACTATTGGATGGACAATCGTGATCAGCCTCTGACCTGATGACATGACCCACCAATAAAATTCTCACTTAACCAAACAGTGACACCCCCACCCCCAATTTCAATACGAGGGTCAGTCACATTTCAGGGTTCATATTGAGAATAGAAAACCCTGATTTCATCTGGCCGGATTTTTCCCCGACTAGGATTGAACATAAATGTACACTATTATTTTACATTGGCATACGAGTATACTCTGTGGAACGAACTGCATACACACTACAGTTGACATCCATTAAGTAATGGTATTCTGGATGTCTTATCAGACTTGCTAAAAAAAAGTATGCTTTCTAGGCAAATGATTTATTTATTTGGCTGCCTTTTAGACACCATTAAACATCAGAAGAAAGCAACTGTCAATGTATTTTAAAAAATTGTAAGAAACACACAGAAGAAAGAAAATTTTGTATATTTCAACAACATTTTCGGTTTTTAGAAGTAACAAACCGAAAATATTTAACTTTCACCTATTAATTACAACTTCCATGTAGGCCAGGAAAAACAAAAATGTCAAAAGCTTGAAACTACGATTTCGGCTGTCTGGCACAGAGAAGAAAGAAAATTTTGTATATTTCAACAACATTTTCGGTTTTTAGAAGAAACACACAGAAGAAAATTTTTTTTGTATATTTCAACAACATTTTCGGTTTTTAGAAGTAACAAACCGAAAATATTTAACTTTCACCAATTAATTACAACTTCCATGTAGGCCAGGAAAAACAAAAATGTCAAAAGCTTGAAACTACGATTTCGGCTGTCTGGGCTTAAGTTTAAATAAATAAAGCAATACCAATGAAGATAACACATATAAATCATCAATTCCTTTGTTTCACGAAAGCAAACCAAAAACTCGCATCTGAAAAGTATACAACTTACACTCTATTTTTAGTTTCAATAATGACGCGAGCAATATTTGTGCTTGGGGTGTCACTTGGAAACAGGTTTCCTCAACAATACAAAAACAACGTTTGAAAAATTAGAAAACAATCCCATCTGACGTTACAGTGATCTTTTACCGTTTACATTTAGACTTTCAACCGTACCTGACAACCGGTTAAAATGGCAGTCGTTTTATTCAACAAATGATGAAGCTTTTTGGTGAATTTTTAGCGTTTAAGAACTTACGCTGGTGGATATATTAAATAAGTATCCAGGAATTTTGGGCGCAAGTATTGAACATCCAAAGCAATTAGAATTGGTATGCGTATGGTAGAACGTGTATGCGCTTCCGTAACCATGGGATTCCAGGAAATTTAAAAAAATATTCTCTACATGTATTTCAGAGACCTTTATATCAGGAACTGCCATTTCATCTTAAATTCGAAGCTATTTTGGTTCCATCATTTTTTAATCATCTTTTGATATATTTCATATGCTCATTTTATATGCTCATATTTGAGCTCAATTACATCAATCACTTTTAACTAATTTCCATACCGATGCGAGATGATCATGCTACTGAGTGCTGCGACCAGGCGAGGTCATTGAGCTTTCACAAATGTTTACATGTAAAATTGGCAATGTGTATAGACACCGACAGCGGCGAAGCAATTAAAATTGAAGACTATTTATTTAGCGCACGGTGCCAAGATGTAGCCGATCCATGCCGAAAAGGAATTACCAAAAAGAGAATCAGTTGCTTGTCAAGTAAGATATGGATAAGATGTTTCTTAGAGATGATGGAGTCGAATTGGAAACACTTGGATATCAAATTTAGACAAAATATGATCCAAACTCTCCACTTGAGGTATACCTCAAGCTGATTTGATAGAAAAAAACAGACTGGAAATAGGTTTCGATGGGAATGTCTACTTTTTTGTGTCTGGCGAAACCCGTAAAAAACATTTTACTGGAAAAACTCGATTTTCTTATTATATTCGATTTCTTCCTATACTTGTACTAGTTTCTAGCATTTATTTTTGATAACAAAATGTACCTAGATCACAGCCGCGTTGACCAGACAGAAAAACTACGAAATCCCTAATTCAATTGGGACATTTTCGCGATCATAATCGCAACGCAAGCCAATAATATAAAAATGTAAAAAATATAAAATATATTCTTATTATATATTCGTCCTATCTATTTATCAAAAAGTAATATAATGTAGATGAAAATTAACACAAATGTTTGACATAAACTCGCAATAGTGATTTCTTCTCAGAAAAATTAGATTCTGTCCAATGGTGTGTTGGTAAAATCTAAACGAAGAGAAATCTGAGTAATATTTTTAACTCTCTCTCCAAAGGAAAGAAAAAACATTAAAACTGACAAGACGTCTACGTTTTTGAAAATGCCGCAAACGTTTCTATGTTTCGATTATTTATTATTTTCATGCCCACCGTAGTCCAACCAGCAACTTATCTCTAGGTAAAGGCACGCGTGCAAATCCCTATCCCTCCCCCCACTTCCAGTGAAGGTGAACTACAATGGACAAAAGTAAACAAACGTGGTTGGTTGAGACACTGGGAGGCCTGCAATGGCTGTCCACGTCACTCTAATCTGACAGAGCGCCAATACCTAGTTTCAACCCGTCACCCCCCCAGACCCTTGCCGCTCCTCTTAATCAACATTAAGCACCGCCATTAATAAACAGGGTCACTCCTGCGCATGCGACAGATACGATCGGTCATTAAAACTTTGCTCGGAGATGAAAGAAAAGTGTTAACTTGAACGTGATACGTGTCCTTTCTTCTCTAACGAACTGAGACGGGCATATTCTTATTTATTCTGAGCAAGTCAGCTCCCTTCCACCTCCCACGGTTTACTTATTTTTTAAGTAGCACCGAACATGAAATTGATGCGCTGCTATTAAATTGGCGCGCTGAATAAAAATTAAAAATTCCCTGCCTAGTAGTTGCATGTAGTCACTTAATGTTTATTTTGTTAAGTTATCATAAAATTTATACTGTATAAACGAGTACTTACGTGTATATTGCAAATTGTGCATTAAATTATTTTTAATAATTAACATGAAACATTATATACTAAATATTATCTTATGTGATTAGATTCAGTCACAATCAGTGTTCCAAGATCTTAAAACGTGGCTATAATTGAAACAAAAAGAGTTTGAGTATGTGTGTCCTTGTTGTAATGAACAGCGCATTCCGTAAGGCCCAAAAAGCCTTTCAAAAGTTTTAATAATAATATTAAAATGCTGTTTTGTCCGATTTTGTTAGCCGTCCGTCCATCCCACACACGTCCCGAAACAACTCGTTTACAGAAAGAGGGCGCTGCATGACGAGAGAGGATAACCAAACAGCTCGCCCCCGTATCATTCACCTAGTTCGGAGCGATTACAAATTTGGCCCACTACCCTTGGGCTTGTGACACAGTCGAAAATTAGGCCTGCACATTCGAACAAATATAGGTATATTCGTACGAGAAAAGAAACCGGGCGTCAGACGAACCTATTGGCGATCAAGACGTTGGCGGCGCTAACGGGCGCGTCACCACTAGACCTACATACGCTCGCATCATGAATCAAAAGCACCAAATTCAAACGTCGCGGCAGGTAGTTTTGCAAAATAATCAGTGATGACACCTTCGCGAGGCACCACAAATAGTTTGTGTTCAGTACAAAACATGCCCACACAACACGTATTGAATGATCAGTTTAGCGGTGCACCCAAGAATAAAAATAAAAATTAACTTAAGCAACTCAACAAGATGCTTTTCGCTTTAATTGTTTTAATAGGTTACAATTACAATTTGTACACGCATGCAGGACCAGTTGGGAGTCCCACCTGTGGTCCTTCTCAACTTGTGACAGGTTTTGGTGCTCTACTTTAACAGACTCTGAATCTGAGACTCTGTAAGATCATTACACTGTCGGCAAACTCTTGGAAAATAGGAATTGAAATATGGGTCAAACCGACAATATATTTCCTTAACCATTTTAGCATGGTCCATTCTCCTTCCCCTAGTAGAAGCGAAGCTCACAATATCCCCAATGTTAACATTCCAATCTCCCTTCAGAAAACGAGCCAAGAACCTAATATTGGTCGCTGTTCTACAATATTCCAACGTTATCCACCCTAATATCGACAGCATGTCTGTGACACTGTCCGTTCGACCAAATCTAGCAGCCTTTGGACCATTTTAATTTCACCTATGAGCCCCGCATGATGAGGATCACAGACAGAACTACAATATTCGGACCAAAGAAAAGTATCCCACTGACTCAACGTTACTTGGGCATCTGTTCAAAACACTGAACAAATCAAAGCCTAGTGAACAGACAACCTTTAAGATTTAAGATAGTTCGTCCAAAACAGTTTTGGCAGATCCATGAAATAGAAGTTGAAAATAATAATCGAATCTAAAAATATTGTTTTGGGCGGACTTTCTTAAAAAATTCTTTTTTTTTAAAGAGTGCTCATTATATTCATTACAGTACATGTACAGCATTCGTACTGTTATTTTTTTTACATGAATAGTGAACCGTGACCACCGCGAATCTCTTGCGTACGTAGGGTTGCGGCTGAGCATCGACGTAAAAGCTACGATCAATACGGTTTTGGACCAAAGTTAGACAATATTTTTAAACTATTGTGTCGGGTCGAGTCGACATGAGTGGATCAGCCTAAGTGAGAATAAAGAATCGATTGAAGGACGGCTAGTTGTCCTGTAATGCTCTCTGGCGCTAGGTTTCCTAAACTGCGCTGCTTGCGGAGTTATTTTACATTCCATGTGCAGACTTTGGGGATCGATCACTCATTGCCTAGGAAAATCCCTTCCTTACCTTGACGATCCCTACGCCAGCACTGGCACATTTCTTCAGCGCAGTCAAAGTTTTCGACTTCTGTTCTGATGTTCAACGATTTCATAATTTCAGACTTGGTCTTAATCCTTAAACGAAATTATTTCAAGAAATTAAATTAAAATCCGCCAAACATTCACATGGGCGCCGCCATTTTGACTTATAAATGCAATGACATCACGCTAATTCAACCGAAAGTTGTCACCCGTGTGCAATAGAGGGTGCTGACTATATTGCCTGGTCTTGAGTGCCATCTGCCGGTCAGTGGTGAAACCGCAGCTATGCATCGTCATAGCTAGACTAGACCCTAGACCACGCTCATTTGTAGCGCTGCTGGAGTGACGTCATAGATCGACCATTGTGACGATCTAGGGGTGGGCGATAGTCCAAATTTTGCTATCGATAGCTCTATCGATAGTTTTCAAAAGTATTCATTTCGCTATCGATTTTTTCTGCAAAATTATTGATAGTATCGATAGTTATTTCTGCGCATACGCACAAAATACGCTCATTCTGTTTTGTGCGCATGCGCAGATGACGTAATTTGGTGTTTCTGGCTATCGATAATTTTCCAAACTATCACGATACTATCAGTTTTGAAAAATAGTAACTAGTGCGCTATCGATAGCCTTTCGGCTATCGATAGTTTTGATAATATCGCCCAGCCCTATGACGATCGTGTTAAGACAGTCTTGAGCAGCGCCCTTGTGAGCACATTCGTCCGTCGTTGTCGAATTTTTTGTAACATTTTTTTGTTAATTAGTATGAAGTATGATGCCATGGAGTCTTTCCACGACGAAATAGAAATCGAGGACTTCGAATACGACGAAGACACAGAAACCTACTATTACCCATGCCCGTGTGGAGATCGCTTTGAAATCACCAAGGTAAGTTGCTACGCCTTACCATTGCAATAAGGTTTCATTGGGGTGTCACGTGTTTTCATAATTGTCTAATGGCCATATGCACCAACGTTATCCCACGATAAAGATGGCGCTATCCTGCGATTAATCCGAGATAAAAGTTAGCCGGCCGATTTTGGCCAGATAACTCGCTATCTCGAGATTTCCAAGATGGCGGAATGATTTCTGATTTCCAGCGGTGGATCTTGGAATACGAAGAAATATTCCGGGAAAACGTTTGAAAACTAAAAGATAATCAGCCTTTTTTCATTCCAAACAAAATTAGCTAACCCATTAACCTTTTAGCAAACATGAGAGCTGGCAT
>JAQGBY010002331.1:0-23602 GCA_034698785.1 Mycogona germanica
CTATCCTAGCAAGAAGGCTAGCTTCTCCATAATTAACCAATATCTGACTCGGCGTGCTTCGGCACCATTCTATTTATTTCAAGAATTATTTTCAGATTAATCTGTTTTTTAATTAAAAAAATATTTTATAGTTTTCCAGCAAGTTGTGGCGATTTGTAATCGATCTTTCAAACCTGGTGCTCTTAGAGTGGACAAATGTTCTGCAAGAAGCGCCAATGTTTTAATCGCTCATTCTTCTTGTCTTTTGCAGCGCTCCCCTGATTTCCTGTGGCACATGGCATCGTCCGGCCTTCCCTCGTGCAGCTGAGCTCCA
This sequence comes from Mycogona germanica, assembly GCA_034698785.1. Taxonomy (NCBI): domain Eukaryota; kingdom Metazoa; phylum Arthropoda; class Diplopoda; order Chordeumatida; family Chordeumatidae; genus Mycogona; species Mycogona germanica. The sequence goes on from JAQGBY010002331.1 coordinate 314, forward strand.
GCACACGATCCGGCGGCCGCCCGCCGATTGATGAACGGCAGCGTCCACGACGCCGGCATCAAAATGGCCGAGCTGCTTTCGGCTCAGTTGCAGTCGGCCAAGTACGACCGGCGCGCCGACAGTCTGGTGCTGCAGGCCCACGTGCCGGCCCTCGACGCCTTCCCTTCCGTCATGAAGGCCAGCAGTCTGGGCAACCTGGACGGTGGCGGTGGCCACCCGGTGGTGGGAGCAGTTGGTGGCAACGGAGGTGGCGGCGGCAGCCTGCACAACTTGCCCGGCCTGCTGGCCAAGAAGGTGCCCAACGTGATGTCGGACCGCAAAATGCTGACCCATCTGCCCAAACGTCAGGCCATCGATATTGCCTGGCAGAACCTGTCCTACTCTGTACCGGAAGGACGTCACAAAGGTAGGACTCCCTTTCAAATGATATTTCTACAGCGTTGCAATTTAAAGGGACAGCACTTGACAATAATGTAATGTACGAAACGCCAAGATTTACTATCTTTTACTATCCTTTAATTTATAACTCAGAATAGCATTCAATATTTACCCCAACGTTTCATACAAAGCATCTTATTTTGAACCGCCTTTTCGGTTTAATCGTAGTTGTTCATCTTTTAGGCGTCTTTGGACCCTTGAAAAATATAAAAAAATAATGACATTTTCAATTGCCAATATGTGATTTGCACAAGGCAGAAATTGGCTTTTTAATTTGAGAAACCTTTTATTTTTAATTGAAACGTTAGTTGTCTTCCATTGTAATTTTAAATTCTATTTTGGCTTTTTAATTATATTTTCCTGATGACCACCATGGATGGTTATACGTTAAACAATTAAATGAAAACAAGATTATTCGTCCATTGGACACAAAACAAATGGATGCGGAGGCGGGCGTGGTTTTTACGGTGGATACCTTGGTTAGTGGTGGTTATATCCGCGGTTTGGAGCAGGGATACTAAAAAAGGGTTTCTTTACTGTCATGATGATGCTGGCTGCATCCGCGCTGAGCCTGAGCTGCCAACAGCGCCAGGAAATTTGTCAGCCTACTCGCGGGATTTACATAATTTATATTGCCTTAATTTGCATTGCTTTTGCATTAGTGCCTTTGAGTATGAACGAATAAATTGCATTTGCGTCTGCGTGTACTCCAAACAAATAAAAAAGTTTTAAAAACATAACCCTTAGAATATCACCACACCCATGCATGTCTAATAAATAGATCGCTCTGCAGTTATTCAAGTAATGTTGGAACCTATTGATTGGAACCTATGAATGGAAGCTACCGTTATTTTTTGCTTTAACAACCAACTCCGGAGTATGATTATCCTGATCCATCAGTTTTGAACTTTCCGACTTCAATCACACACAATATGCTTCTTTGTCTACAATTTGCTAGATCTATTCTTGAAAACTCAGATCTTTAAACGACATAGCGGAAAAGATAAATTAATTGATTGCATGTATCTTTCTAAAATTTCAACTAAAAGAGGAACTAACTGTACGCGACTAGTTCTAAATCTAGATCTGCATTTCTAATTGAGTTGTCTCGGTCTTGTGACGAAGATTTTGTCCTTGGTCGAATTGAACATTTTTTTTTGTTTTATTTGGTCCCGCGATTGTGTGCGGTTAAAGGGGAACCGATTAAGACCGAATCGTGTTCCGGTTTTTTCTCTCCTTCGTGCTTAGGTTGTCGTGCTGACCTTGCCTTGATGGACAGCTGTTTCCGGCGGTCACACAGATAGTCGCGCGCGCATTCTTTGCTTGAATGAAGCGCTTCGGGCTGCTTGTGCACTTGATTGCTTTGTTGGATGTGGACGTAGGGTGTAGCTCATATCGCGTTATTTTTTTCTTATTATTACAGCTTCTCAATTCAATTTTTCAAAGTATCGTTTTTAAATTTTCATTTTTGTGTTATGGCATAAGCAAGCCAGCAGAATTTCGTTTCGAACCAGGTTTCACCTTCTACTGTATTTCATATGGTCTCTGTGCGCGATAAATATTGGTGCCCTAACGTAGCGCTCTGTTAGTTTCATCGATTGTTAGATCATCTTCCATTAAGTGTTCACAGCACTCCTAGCGGCGAATTGGTGTTTGGAGCACTGTAGACACCATTAACGGCAATCCGATAATACTTGTTGAATGACGAAATGGTGAGATTTGTAAATGCTATGACAAAGTAAAAAATTATCACAAACTAATTCCAAAAAAAGGGAAATCAGTACTAATTAAGACACTTAAATCCGTCAGGTACAGAGGAACATAAAAACACACGAGCTTTCAACCGCTAGGTCATTATCAAGTGACTTAGCGCTATCGTTAATAGCTATCGTTATAATTGTTATGACAAATTCAAATATAAAATGTATAACTAATTTAATTACCTGCCAAAAAGGTTAAACATGAGCAACTCATTTGATATCGGCCTTAAACGATACTTTGTATTCTGTTACGCTCAAATAAATTATTTTGGTACACGCTTTTGCGTATATTATTAAAAAATACAGAATTAAATATGGTAATCAGTTTATGAACGAACTTTGTATTTATTCAAGTTTTGTCTGTCTCATTACTGGGCATTAGATAAATTCGTATTCTTAAAAATCTCACGTTAGCTGAACACGTACAGTAATCACATTATTTGTCGATTTTCTGAAAAATACAATAGTTAATAAAAATTTCACGATAGGCACAGACTGCAAGATATTTTTTTAATTTCCAACTGTTTAAATTTGTATTAATTCAGTTTTATTCAGATCTAATGCTTTTTCAAGTCACACGTACGCTTGGCACAGTTCACCTGCGATTTCGTTTGTAAGAAAAGGTGTTTGCAAAGATGTTTCTCCTAAAATAAAACAGTTTGAGAGTATTTTAATTAATCTATACAAAGGTTGGCCACTTGTACGGCGTTTCAACGCTGTACAGCGCACAGCCGTCCCTTAGCGACCATATAATTTCTAATGAACTTGTTAATTTCCTTTTATCTTGAAAGTGCCAACAGTAATTCTAATCAAGAATGTTCTCTCGGGGCGAGACATAAAATGTGACTACAGCATGCCTGTGACAACCACACAAGATAACACACATGTTTAGCTGCTGCTTTATTTAGACTTTGTTTAGAATGTCTCTTTTAATGGTAGGATTTCCAATAAATAAATAAAATACTGTATTCCTAATACCAATGGAATATTAAACAATCGATCTACCGTTATTCCAAACATGTCGTTACAACATTAGGTGCACCAAGTGCGCGCGCCTTAAAAGCCGTATTTTTGATTTACGGTGTTGTGGTCGTTTTAAATTAATATTAATAGATTAAATGAGGGATTTAGTTACCATTTTCAGATATATTAATAGATTGGTTGACATTTATCGCCTGTATGTTTGGAAATGTTTTGTCACCGATTGAACCATTTCGCATTCCTTAATTTGTCTCGACACAATATTGATGCTGTGATATCTCATCTTTCCTATAGGATTCAAGACAATACTGAAATCTGTTTCCGGTCAATGCCACTCCGGAGAGCTGACCGCAATCATGGGTCCCTCGGGCGCAGGCAAATCAACTCTCATGAACATCCTGACCGGTTTTAAGTACGTTACTGTAGAACCTGATACATTGTCTCTACATCATGCATGTGTGTGTGCGAATGTTCGAACCTTGAATATTATCTGTACGTTTAACCAGGTATGGGTGAGCAACAATGGAGGATATCCTCGGTAGACCCTAGTCAGTCACCAAATATTAGACATTAGAAATGACAACTTGATAAGACATAAATATTGCATTGATTTGATTGTTACTGCAAATTCAAGCTCAACAGACAGTTTGCGAAAATGTTGTAAATAAGAAAATTTTGGACCTTTGACGTCGTAATTGCGGTTGCGCTGGCGAACAACCGACGTCGAAAGATGCCGCGAGCAAGACACGTAAAAAATATATCAAAGAAGATTATCCCCAAAAAATATTAGATATCCCTCAAAAATATCCCGGAAAAGGTAGATTTCTTTACGTCTCAGGAAGATTTGCAGCAGTGTGGTTATGCATGGTTGGATAGAATGTTTTCACTCGCTGAGAAAGTTTTGTTTTCCTCGTGGTTCAGAGTAGAAAAACATTGACCTAATTTTGTTCTCGTTTCGAACAGACATACACAATGCCACCTTTCCCTCCCGAACCATTTCCACATTAAACCAAAGGTTCAACATTTTAGAGGTCACAAACAATGTTTACACCTTGCTGTTTTCAAAATAAAGCATCTACATCTTTCTATTTACTAAATTAAACGAATTGCAGGACGACAATTATTATCTCGGCAACAAGGATGATTTAAACAGGATGTTTAATCACGTTTCCAATGATTTACGATCAATTATTTACAGATAATAATTAATACATAAAAAGTTTGTGAAAATAGCTCGAAAGACTTGGTGGTGTAGTCTGAGGTTGGTTCACAGTGGTGACTGCATCGTGTTCGAATCTTTCTATTTGTTTGTCTATGAGTTTGTCGAAATTTTGATAACTGTAATATAAAAAAAATAACTAATCTTGTACTAAATAAGTCACTTGTTTTTTCATCTCGCAGTTTTAATATTTTTAACATTTTTAGCTGACTGAATATTCCAAGAGAAAATAACCAAATATCTTAATCTGTCACTGTCCAGAAATTAATTAGTAGAACGTTCTGTTACGTACATTGAAAACCGAGGAAGCTCTCTATCAAATACTGTACTGTACTCGAACTTAAACGAGTTGATTGAAACTTTGATGCTTTTATGATTGTATCTCATTCATTTTTTTAATTATCATGTGTCCATCTATTTTTCACGATGTTAATTTAGCAATAGTTGGCAGTTATCGTAGAAAATCTGTACAAACGCCTTACCCTTTTTGCTAGAGCGCCATCTATAGGAAGTTAGGCAGCTCTTGGAAACGTTGGCAAAGTGATCAGATACAGGGGTAGTGTCCGCCACACATGCGTGCTGGCAGGAAATTTGAGTTTTATGTTGGCGGAATGCACCAACAAATGCCAATGCTCTTTTTTTCTTCCTATATATTTTCGTAGGATCCGAAGAGTAAGCGGCACCGTGTTGACAAATAGCCGGGAACGGGATCTGAGCGTGTTCCGCAAACTCTCGTGCTACATCATGCAGGATGATCACCACCTGCCCCATCTCACCGTCAAGGAAGCCATGATGGTGTCGGCGAACCTGAGGCTCTCCGAAAAACGAACCAAGGAGGACAAGCAGCTCGTGGTACGTAACTTATTATAACGACACTGGTGCTTAATTGAGTGAACAACTTCCATCCGAATTGCAATTCGGTCACGTCGACATAGATTTGGACGCATTCAGTTGTTTAGTTTCCATCCATTTGCTGGTTCTTCCTTATAAAAATACGTTTAATGATAAACGGTTAGGAATCTGTAGCGGATGGTTTGAAATCTACAGCATGGTTTTCGAATATTTCTAATTATTTTGGCACAATTTATTAAGTGTCGTTTTTCGTGCATTGTCACATCGTTCATTCCGTTCAACAAGATCTTCGTACATTTTTTAAAATTTGATTTTACAAAATCGAAATAAAAAGTCATCATCACATTTACGTATGTAATCGATAGAAAATTATTATGTGGTTATTACTAACTTATAATATTATCAGTATTAGGAAATCGCCAGGATCGAATTATTATAAAAACATGAAATTAAATGGTAATGATGTTGGACTTAACACAAAAACCGGCGACGAAGGAAATGATCGGAATGATCATCTCAGATTGTTTGATTTCATTAAATCGCTTGGCTGTTCACCTGCACTTTAATTTTATCACGATCGTCGCCGGTTTTTGTGTTGAGTCCAGCATCATTATAACCACATTTACTGTTTATACTTTTATCTCGATTTGTACGCGACCATGTCAGAATCCAACCATACCATATCTTGTTCCGTGTAAATAATGCATTGGAAAACATATGTTCTGCCAATGACGCTAATTAGTGAACAGCCGGATTACGAAACTGCTTGTCATTGCACGGAACTAAATCAATTCAAAACTAAATAATGTACATGTACATGTGTGCACACATGCAGCCGGCGCCGATGGCACCATCAGCATTACACATGCACTCAAGCAGTACAGTGCGCAACATGAAGCAATTTTCTTGGATCTGTTTCTCTTTAGGTTTCCGAAATCTTAGAAGTACTCGGGTTAAGTGACACGGCGCACACGCGGACCGGGAAGCTGTCTGGCGGCGAACGGAAGAGGCTGTCCATCGCCCTGGAACTTGTCAACAATCCACCCGTTATGTTCTTCGACGAACCAACGAGGTAAATATAACCTCTGCGTGAGACTGTTTTTAGCGCCCTCTAGACGCTGGAGAACAACTTGCCGTCAATTGCGGAATGATGGCATCTGTGCCACCTAGTGAAAAGTGCGGCGCTCATCGCTATTCCCGTACTAAATTATTTTCAGAGCTTATTCTCATTATTACCGCAACATCGCATACGTAACCCTGAACGTTATAAAAATAATGACCAAATGATTTCTTCCAAAATTTTATCAGATTGTTCGCTTAAAGTTTGATCAGATGTCATGATGTTACTTAACATTCATTTATGGACAAATCATGCTTCTAATGCCATGAGTTTGACATCTGTTTAAAATTAAAAGACATTTGAAAGGGAAAACGCTCAAATATTTACTTAACATTTATTTATGGACAAATCATGCTTCTAATGCCATGAGTTTGACATCTGTTTAAAATTAAATGACATTTGAAAGGGAAAACGCTCAAATATTTACTTAACATTCCTTTATGGACAAATCATGCTTCTAATGCCATGAGTTTGACATCTGTTTAAAATTAAATGATACTTGAAAGGGAAAATGCTGAAATATTTGGACAAAACTGCTCGGATTGTTCGACAAAGTTGTTTGTCTTCCTCCTTAACCTTACCTTGATTGTCGGCTTTCTTTGATGTAGTGGGTTGGACAGTTCCTCGTGCGTGCAGTGCATCAACCTCCTCAAGTTTCTAGCCATGGGCGGTCGGACCATCATCTGCACGATTCATCAACCCAGTGCCAAACTATTCGAGAAATTCGATAAGGTACCGTGCACATAAAAGTTTATCCAGATGTTTGGCGGGGGTTTCTTTTTTCACCCAGCCCACTTGCAATGGGAAAGATGCCAAATTTAGTCGTCTCTTGTTCTGAGGTGATGGGGCGGATTGCAAAAGAAGGAATGGCTACGGAATGTATTTCATTATTTCGTGCTATAAATAACCACAACTTGAAACTTGCGTGGTGCTTGTGTTCACTGAAACAGAAACGCTTGCAAACACACTGAAGTAGATGCCAGCTTTTTTGAGCTCACAGCACATTTCTTTATTGTGATACCTGAAATCCATTAAATAATATCAATTTTATCACTAGGTTAATGTTTACTTTTTTATATTTAAATTTAATGACGCTGGCTTCAAATCCCAGCGCGACATCTCATTCATTCGAATTTTCTTTTCAAATACGCCTCTTCCCAATCTGGGGTTGGAACTCATCTTAATCGTGTAAAAATCACGTATGAAAATATATTGTGTGAAAGTTTTAGAGCCATTAATATGGACATTATTCTTGTTGTAGTACAGACTGTATATTTCCCAAATTTATGATTATTTGAGAACTTATGTGCTAGTGAGCCACAATGATTATATCAATGCGTAATAATTTGATTACTAAAAATTAGTCATTAATCTCCCTCATTGAGGTTTTTTAAGTTACATTCAAGTTCTTTGGTTGATAACTTTTTTTTAACTTCGTCAAACTCACCAGTTGCTATATATATGCAGTTACATTCAAAGAGATGACGTTAAATTGAATGATTGGTGTAATTAGATGACTAAAGCGTGAGTGTTCGTTCTCAAGGTTATAAGCTAAGAGGCACTCGGTGCTTCTTCAAGCGACCGGTTCCGCTTGAATTTTGTTCTGTGTTATTCAGTGTCCTATTTGATTGCTTGGTTAAGTTGTATATATTGGAATAGGGCAATGGAATGATCATTCATGGTCTTACTCAGCTATAATTATCACACAGTTGTTCGACTCCTGTACATGTAAATTAAGCAAATTAAGTTTAATGTTCTTCCTAGCAACTAGTTTACATGAACTCTGCGAATCGAAGTGAGAACATTTTTTTCTCGTTCTTAAATTCAAAAGCGCGTGTTTGTCTTTTTGTCCTGTGAGGGCGAAATTTAGACAGTGAAACAAAGGGTTCTTTTCGACAAAAATTACAACAGTTGAATGTGCTTCAATCCACAGCATTCTTGTTTCTGGATTTCAAATGTACTGCATTGCACTATATGAAAATATAGGATTGTTTGAAATCTTGGAACATTTCGGAAATGAAATTACTGTATTTTGTGTCAAATGATTAGATATAAAATTTGTTATAAACAATATCTGGGAATGCGATACAATTAATTGGAACTTCTGTATGAATTGAAATGAAATTCCCTATTTATTTCGAAAGTTTAATCTCTTTTGACTTTCGTTTATTTTAGCTGTATATGTTAGCCGATGGACAGTGTATATACCATGGCGCTGTACGAGGTCTTATTCCCTTCATGTCGTCAATGGGCCTCGAGTGTCCCTCTTACCATAATCCAGCAGACTTTGGTAAGACAATTTGAAATTTGCGTACTGTGAAGTTAACTATTTTAAAACATTAGATTTAAGGTGTTTTCAGTATATATTAATACTAATTTTTCCAATGTTCTCTAGCAATGGAGGTTGCGTCAGGCGACTACGGCGAATACAACCACAAGCTGGTGGTCGCTGTCAACAACGGCAAGTGTAACAACTGGAAGTACAGCTCCACCGGCAACGGCAAATCCAAATGTTTGGACAGCGACCTGTACAAGCCGACACCCGCCGATGGTTGTCCCAACGGCGACGCGTTTTCGGGCGACGACGCGTTGAACGACCCGAAGGGAACGCCCAACAGCATTGTGTCGTGTCACACGTCCTTACTCATGGATAATGAAATGGTGCGGGAAAATGATCATCAAGTCATTATTCAAAATTTATTTTCTAACCAACAAAGAGTTTATCAAAACATAAGTGATTATAATTAAGAGTGTTTGACTTTGCCCTGTGTGAATTTTTTTTTTTTTAAATTTTATTTTCAGGAGTCTAGAGAACTTGTGTGTCACAACTTAGCAACAAGCTGCTTTACGCAGTTCAGGGTGTTATTTGTCAGGTCATTTATCTCCATATTGCGAGATCAGGTATGTTAAATTACGCTATGGCTCTTTGGACCGTCATTACAGCGAAATCACCAAAGTAGATCAGCTTGATTTTTGATCTTCCTAATTTCGATTCGTGTGGATATTTTTTTTACCCTCGCAGACGTTGACGTTGTTAAGGCTGCTCGCCTACATAGCGGTGGGCCTGCTACTTGGAGTGCTCTATTATAATATCGGGAACGATGCCAGCAAGGTCTACAACAATTGCGGTCTGATGTTCTTCACCATGCTTTTCTTAATGTTCAACGCTCTTATGCCCACAATTCTAACATGTGAGTTGACATTACGTGAAACATTTCAATTCATAGTTTTAACAATTTTTTGAGTAGCGCATTGTTTTCAATTCCTGTGTTCTCGAGTTTGGTTTCAATTATCAAAATTCACTAAGAAAACTGTTCTCTTTTTTTATTCTAGTTCCCTTGGAAATGACCGTTTTTATACGCGAACATTTAAATTATTGGTACAGTGTCAAAACTTACTATTTGGCAAAAACGATGGCAGATATGCCATTTCAGGTAAGAAGCAGGACGTGGGCTGCGCAAACTGCATTATAAATAAGAATTTTTATCTTCAAATTGTATACGTTAGAGTTTCTTTTTATAACAACAATTTGATTTGTTTGCTAAAATTGTCAAATTTTCTGTATTTTCAGGTGTTGTTTCCCATTTCTTATGTTGCTATTATTTATTGGATGACCTCGCAACCTTCGGAATGGGATCGTTTTCTATTGTTCTTAACTTTGGTCATCCTGCTCTCGTTAGTAGCCCAATCTCTGGGTCTATTAATGGGCACCGCCCTATCAATACAGGTATTGCTCGAACCACACGCATTCCGAAACTTTTACAAGCATATGGCTAATGAAGACGTATTCTATTTTTAAAAAGAGAGCAAACGAGAATAGCTACAGTATATTGTTTTAATTAATATACTGTTCAATCTAAAATAATCTGACCTGAAACAGCAGCAGTTGAAACTCAGGATTTATGTAGAATTGACACAAAATAAAGATCTTACACAAATGTTTTATTATCCGCTCTGAAAATCTGAAAACGTTGATAACTGAATTAATATTTTCCCAACACAAGTAAACCATTTTGAGAATTGCCATATGATTATATTGTAGATAAAAAATGAATCTTGAACCCATTTGACATTGTGCAATTTTTTTTAATAATTTCTATAATTATTTTTGTTTTATTTTCAGTCTGCTGTCTTCATGGGCCCAGTCACAGCCATTCCAGTGTTGATGTTCAGCGGGTTCTTCATTAGCTTTAACACGATCCCAAAGTACCTACAGTGGCTATCGTACGTTTCGTACATACGCTACGCGTTCGAGGGTACCCTGCTGTGTATCTACGGCTTCGAGAGGGAGGATCTCGAGTGCGATACCGACTACTGCCATTACAGGGATCCACTCAAGTTTTTGGAAGAGATGGACATACACAGTGGCATGCTCTACATTGACTTTATTGTCCTGTTCTGCTTCTTCGTGCTCCTGCGTATCATCGGTTACGGAGTGCTGCGCTGGAAGCTGTACAACGAACGATAATATGCAGTTACATTTATTATCATTTTTTTTTTTTTTTGGTAATCGGCGTATAGTATTTATAATAGGTTTCCTCCGGCTACCATACACACACACACACAGAAAGGTGACAAAAAAGACTTTCACAGTAAAACCTTATTACAATGATCGTCATAGATTGATCGGTGGATCGAGGATTGAAGATTAAACTTTGTGTCTTCAACTTCAGAATAATTTAGAATTGATACAGTCATTTTGGCATTGTTCAGTCCTGCATCCATTACTTCAAATATGTTCGAAAAGATTGACTCAAAATGCTCGTTCACATGATGAGAGTAAATGTCGATTCTTTTGTTTTTTTTAAACTGATATTTGGATGAGTGTCGGGACGAAGTGGAGAGTGCCGAGCGCGGCCTTTCAAATTATACTAAAATTAATACTTGACTGATTCCTCGTTTCGCATGAAAGGATTAAATTAAATTTGAGTAATTGTTGTCTCAAACATCATATTCAAAACAACATGGAACTTAATACTTTATTCATTTGATATTATAGCGTGCCAACTTAAAATTCGTCCAAGCGAACGAAAAAATGCTCCTTTTTTCAAGTAGAAACTGAAATACGTGCATAATTCTATGAAACTGATTTCTTTGTGAGCTGGTTTTACTGTTCTACGTCTTGTTTCTTGGTGTTAAAACGTTTCCGTAATTTATTCTCTGAAATACCAAATGGATGGTTTGGCATAATGGTGCATGTGTCTCCTTGTAATGCGAAGGTATTCGCATAGTTTAATTCGCAGGGGCATATTGAGCTCTTTGAGTACATGTAAAGAAATGTTTTTAATGAAATTTAGTTAGGATAATAGAAGTTTCTTGAAAATCGAGAAAAGAACAAGTTAGAATCTCTAAACGGAAATATAATGTAAACAAAGTTTCTTATGAATAGTTTTCTTAATTGATTAGCATAATTCGCGCTGATCGATAGATCGCAATATTGAAAATGCTTTAACGAGTGTGTTTGCGCATATTATTTTGATGACATACGTATTTAGCTCGAAGCTTCGACATATTTCAATTTAAACGTGCGTGTAAAAACTGCAGTGATTGCCATTTCAATTGCAACATATATTTTAACGCATTATGTAGGCATCTCGTATGTTGACAACTATGGCGACTACTCGAAATGGTCCATTTCACTATTTCATTCAACATGTCACGTTTCTATTTTTGAAGATCAAAATTTATAATCTCATTATTCGACACTGAATTTTTGTAGAAAAACTATTCTCTGGCATTTTGACATCACAACACTTATTAAAGTTGGTCAAATTAAAATCGAATAAGATGAATTCAAGCGCAAGTGGATTCTTTTTAAATTTATAAATAGTTAAACTATGAATAAAATTAAAATATTTATGAATAGATTTATGAAAAAATTCTCTTTACTGTTAAACAATTTGAAAAACTATCGCGGAATCAAAATCTACATTACAATCTACGTGTATTTCAACGGTGAGGGATTTTCCTTAGTTTATTTTCTTCTAACTATCTGAGAAACACAGTTTAATGGTTACATTTAAGTTTAGTCAATTTTTTAACATCTATAATGTGTATGAGTTCATGTTTACGCCTACATTTCTCTTTAGGAAATCGTTGAGAATGTTTGAATCACTATTTTCATTCCACACACACAAGACATAGTGAGGCGACTGCAAATCTTAGTAACCAATGCATATGCCAAAAAAGAAAAAAAGAGAACTAAATATGGATCTGTAAATGTATGCGTAATTTTGCTTCTTGTAAGCATGCATTCAATGCTAAATATTGCCTACATGGAAATAACGAAGTAGTTACGTTTACATTTTACAAATTAATGTGTCGTGTAACTATAGTATTAACTGTGACATGAGTTCAATATGGATTTATATGCAACTTGTATGATTTCATTTTCTGGGAATTTATTTTGTACTTTTACAATATAATGTACATGGCATAAATTTTGTTTTATACCGATTATACCAACGGTGGTGTTTAAAGTACAGTTCATTTTAGCAAAAGTGTGATCGAATAACTCATATCAAGATATTCCCTGACTACAATATTTAAACACATAAGTCGATTATATTTATACACTGCATTTATATGTATGTTTTTGTTGCTAAAACAATTGTTTTACGTTATTGTGCGACCATCTCATGATAGAATAAGACTTTGCAAAAAATGTTTCATCAGCGGTTTAAATCTTAGGTTGTAGAAGTAATATTTTTTGCATTACCCCTATTAGTTAATATACTGTACAACTTCTAAAGGGACCATCTATGCAGGATAAATACGACAAATAAGAAAGCGCCAATGGAACTGCCAGTGAAATGCAGCTAAAATCGTTGAAAAACATTTTTTGTTTTTTTAATTTTTAAAAGAAATATAAATCAACTGTAGTGACCCTCACTACAGGCGTTCGTACCCCTCATGGTGCTTAGGCACTATGCGAGGGGCACGTCCAGTACCCTAGAATCGAAATATTCGAGAGCCCGCGCCGGGAATGGAACCCGGGACAGTCGCAATATCGATTGGGCTGCGACGAGTCGTAATAATAATAAAATAAAAAAATTGCCACTCACGGGAAAGGACGTCAGACACCCAAAGGTTCAGTTATGAGGATTCGAAGTGCTCACTTTTGATCGAACAACTGTGCTTTAAACTCCAGAATTGAAGACAAAAGGTGCATTAATGTGATAATACGTATTCCAATTTTTGTTTGTCCTGTGTCATTATCAACTTGCATGTGTGTATTTGTCAAATGCTGACTAATATGATGTTTACATAATATTTGATGGGGGACGAATCTAATTGATGGATTGAGTACGACATGCATGTAAAAACTCAATCTCCTCTCCCAACTTCCGTCAGTGTCATCTCAATTAATGAACGTCTGGGAACTGGTTGACCACCAGTAGGTGGATTGTTGATAATTCTCCTAATACTTGAGAAATGTCCTCTCCACTCCCAGACGCACATCCAGAAAGCTGAAAGAATTTGTTAGAATTTCAATTATTTCTTGAGCTAAATGGAGTTTAACCAAAATTTGGAAATTGTTTAAAAGTGTGGGTGAAATTTTCGATCTTTATTTCACACGCACACCTATTGTAATGATGTTATTAAATTCGACATACAAGGACTGACATCATATTAACTTCAAACTCCAATTTGAATTTAGTCTGCGGCTAAAAACACGATTATTATTTCCATGACAATATATTAAATAACAATGATGGTCAACATTGTTATTATCAAGTCTCAAGTGTTGCCGTGTTTCATGTACAGTAATTAAGAGCGATCATTGAATTTGAGTCTGCCACTGATTGTTTAGCTAATTTCAAAGATCACATATTAGTTTCATATTATGTAAGTGTAAGTATTTTTTTATTATTTCATTGTGATGACCGAGAGCAATGGCTCTTATTGTGTAAATTGACAACTCTTTATAATTTATGTATAGGGTGTACCATGTGGCCAATTCGATTCAAATCTTGTAAGTAGGGCTTTCATTGAATCTAATTGGCGATACACAGGTTGCACTGAATACGTGAACCTTCAATGATCTGGATCACTGGTTGTATGTGTAAATTGACAACTGCACCGTTATCGCAATTTTTTTTTTTGAAATAAAACTTTTTCCTTAATATTATTTTGTGACGTGTTTATTTTGATGTTCCTCTGAAGTACATAAAAATTGATTTTCAACACCAAAAAAGGCAGACAGGAGTTAATTGAGGTTAACAAAATTTGTAATCATTGGACTCTTCCTAAATCGTTTAAGGTTGAGCGATTTAGGAAGAGTCCAATGATCACAAATAATATTTTAAAGTCTGCATATCGACATTTAAGGTGGCCCCCTTCAGCGCCCCGCTCATTTCAAATTCAACTTGACCCTTGAGCTTGTGGTGAGATGTCAGTTCGAGAGGTGAAACAAGTTTTGGGCGCGATATTGTGTTTGCAAATCGTACCTACAAGACATTCAAAATTGGTGACAAAAACATTAGCCAATCACATAGCAGAACGCCCCCCCCCCCCAATTAAGAATCGTCTGCTCAACCATAAAGATTGTTTCGCGACAGATCATGGCCGTTCGAATTTTGGGTGTCGGTCTCGGTCTATTTGTTTTACTTCTGTTGTGGACTATCGCCCTACTGGTGTGTGTCGTTCTTTGGAAAAGCAAAGGGGCGGCATCGTAAGTTTAATTGGGAATCGCAAGATACAATTCGATCAACATATGACAGTTGTAGGCTGTGCAACTGGAATCTGCGTTCGATAACACGTCTTGTCGTCTTTCAGGTTTGCGGGATTGGGTCTGATAACGCTGGCGTCACTGATCACCGTAATTCTGGTCGCCATACCAAAAACAGACGAATCCCCAGAAACTGCAGCGCAAGTTGAAACTAAGGTACTGTTTTGTTAATAATTATAGGCGAAACAACATTTTGTAAAAGAAGCAGCGACATGATATTCAGATTAGGATTGTGGCGTGTGCGTAAATTCATTGAACCTCACATTAATGGATCCAGCAATAGAACGTGTTCCAGAATTTAACGCACCCAACACGAATCTAGACATTGAAGGCATCGTCATAAGGAATTTTTTCATTCTCTTTTCGTAGATTTTCGATTACAATTTCATCGGACGAGTCACGCTGGTCGTCATAATGAGTGTCTTCGCCCTCATCGGATTGGTTTTGATGATTGTTATGCACTGTGCTCAACCGGTTTTCGCGAGCCGCCTTAAAACCATAAAATAAAATCACAAAAGAGATGACCGCCATTTTGTGTCGAGATGTTTGCTTCAGTATCTGCATTGGTTGCTAGGAGACGGAAGATTGCCTGCTGGCTCCCGCCATCTAGCGAGAGCATGAGGAATCATGATTGCTAAGATACAGTGGATATGTGGTCTTTGACAATACTCGTTGTAGTGCAGTTGTTTAGCGACTAACTGGTTTGGCGGTCCGGGTTCAATTCCCGGCGCAGGCTCTCGATTATATTCGATCCCGGGGTCCTGGTGAACATGTGACTTTCACATAGTGGCTAAGCACCGAGAGGGGTACAGAAACTCGATCCTGTTGTGATATACACTAAAGTGAATAATAAAAAAAATATATATACAAATTCATGTATCATTAACACATGTTATTAACCAATGCATTTTCATTTTAAAAAAATAAATGTGCGTACAAATATATCTTCTTTTCCTTTTGTCCTTTTTTCTGTGCATATTTTTAAAGATCTGAGCATGCACGTAAAAAGTTTGTGCCCCAATCCTACCTAAGATAGATACAGAATATTTTTGTACTGTTTTTACCTTGGTAAGCATCCGAAGAAAGAATTGGCTATTCCGCGATAATTATAAAGTGTAAAGAAAAGGGAACGACTGTTTCCAAGTCAACGATTTATCGTATTGTCAACGAAAAAGGAAAATCGCGAAGTTGCGAAGTCAACGGGGTCAAATTCGAACGCCAATTGGCAATTGTCAAATTCGAACGCCAAGTTTCTCGCGAGGATTCATGGTATCATTTATACCGACATTTCCGGACTTTCAATAAAATCAGTTATTTAAACCAAGTCTCTACAACTCATTTTTAAAAAAAATCAAACAGATATTGCTCAGAAACGTTTCAAACACTTATTTTCCACCAGAATGTTCTCTTTCAGTTGGTCTTTGTAAAGTCAATAAGATCAAGGGAAACTGTTGCTGATAATTCATGTTAAAAATACGGTGTAAGTATTTCTTTCGCGTTCGTCCGGCAATTTCTAGATGTCTCGGTCGGGAATCGAACCCGCTTCACGACCATAGATGGCGAACACGCTCACCATGTTATTAAAGTGGTAATTCTGTTTAACGTGTACTTGGTATTTTTGTCTTCAGCAGAAACTTTTTGCAATTCCCTCCCCTCCCCCGTACATTTTTTCAAACATTGATATATCTTACTGACTGTGGCTCGGCAGTCCCGGGTTCGATTCCCGGCGCGAGCTCTCGAAAATTTCGATCCCGGGGTACGTATCGACTGTGGTGCGGTTGACTACAGTTGATTGGAACAAAACAAAAAAAATATACCATGAACACCACAACATCGAGAGTTGAGATAAGTTGCGTTGGTCTAGATATTCGAGACATTACGTTAAGTGCAAATTTCATTCCGAAAATTTTAAGAAAAACATTATTTTTGTATATTTTCCGATGCCGATTTGCTGCCGAAGCCACCACCACGGCAACCCGTGTGTTATTAGGGAAAGGGGGAATCACAAAAGTTGGGAACCACACTGTTTTCGGTTGCGCGCGGCAAGCGTGGCATTTTACAGGGGTGCGTCATTCATCGTGGTTCGCGCAACCTATTTCGCCAAATCGCCATTTGTACGAGGGATCTCTTCGAGTTTAGCAGCAGCAGTAGCGTATGTGTCTTGTGGACGACGTCACTGGATTCGGTTTGCCTGCTTCTCTTGAACCAACGCCGCCTGTGCCTCCCTCTTTCGGCGGGCAAAAATCGCTAGTTCGCATCGCGTTTCACTTTCTATTCACTTTTCCAGCATTTCGCGTTGTGTGAATTCACCGCGCATCCAAGGCCGAATTTTCGGTATTGAGTGTTGTTTTTTTAAAAAAAAATCAGTCTCCTAATTATATTTTGTTAACGAAAAAAAACCTACAAGGACAGAAGTGTGTCGTCTTGTGTCGTTCGCGAAAAAAGATATTCGCGCCAACTCGGACCTTACTCATTGGGAAATTTGTGTTTCCTCCGAAACTGTGATTGAGTTTTTTTCACACGCCTCGCTAAAAAAGTAACTGTTCGAAGAATGGCAGTCATGAGGATTCTTAACCAGGATCGCACTATTTTGGTCTGCGTTTTGCTGGCTCTCTGCATCTTCAACGGTAAGATTTACTTCCCCTACATAATTGAAGTTCGTAAAATCCTGAATTTTGTTGATTTGGTGTAATTGACCAGTTCGTGGATGGATTGGTGGATCTTCCCAACGTCAGGTGACCACGCCTCGGATTATTTTTGCGCATCAACGATCTTGTTATTTCCTAGAGTACTTGTTTTTCAGTCGATTCAATATGTTGGGGGCCAATTATTGCAAAATCTACATTTTTCAATGTGTTGACTGGGAATAATATTTCAAGTGGGGCCTGAAAACACGAAAACAGCTTTTTGATAAATTAAAATTTTACACCGTGTGTGCGTGTGCTGTGGTTGATCTTAAGATTTGTTTGGGTCATCGTGATGTGACCTTCGATCGGAGAATATTGCGTAAAAATTTGGGCAATTCTTCGTAACTGAAAACAAAATTATGAATTTTTAAGAAGAATTATTTGCCTACTCTTATTTCGTCTTTTCTCGTCCGGCGCTGCCTCGGGCACAACTTCCATTTTATTTTACATAATCCAGACGTCCTATTTTGTTAAATTTGTGAATTGTTATGTAGAAAGACAAATGACTAGAACATGATTACTTAAACCCCGGAAGATCATCGTAAAAATATGAAATATTGGAATAATATTCTAATATTCCAAGCGTTATTGATACATTACGGGAAGAAAGCGTTTGGGGACGAAAATATGATTGATTTTCTGTAATAAAGCGCTAGACGATATTGTGTATTTTTAAAAAAGTACTTCTATTACAACCTCTATCTTTCGATCAATGCAAAACCTCGGTCTTTATCCGGTGAATTTTTGCATTTGCGACTAGTAAATAGTGTTCAGAGAGATAGTAGGCGTCCTTTGAAGAAAAATACACTATTTGTTTCCCTAGATAATATTTGCAAAATATTGAGGTATTACTCATTTGGCATTGTAGTTCACTATAATTTAGTGAAAGTGAAGAAAGTAAAAGTGATTTAAGTATTTTAAACTGCGACTATCGCAAACAAATGATTTCCTAACTGTTTTTGATGAAAGCGATATCGGCACTTTAATTTGAATGTTCCTACAAATATGTCAAAATGAATGACTAAAGTAATACACATTTGAAAAGATAGTTCTTTTTTGATAATTTACCATTGGCACAAATTAGCTAGCTCTCGAATGCGGAATTTGATATATGCTCCAAGTTTTCTTTCGCCTTCTCTGTACTTTATTTTTACCTTTACAAATTGTGCGGGAGCGAAGTGTACAGGCACCGGCACCGGCACCAAATTCCACAGGTGTTCACTTTTACCGTGTGTAGTAAAGATACTAGACTCTGTATACATACATCGATGGCCACATGCCTAGACGATGTGCCGCTCTCATGCCTACGTGCACAGAGTGTTGCATTCGGCAGCAGTCGAAAAGCTGGTGTCAGGTGTCGCTGGCGGCGGCATAACTAGAGCACATGTTTCCGGCGCCAACAAGCGCCCGACCACATGCTCGCCTTTTCCTGGAATAAAATCAAATATGAAATTCATTTTGACCTACAGCGAGAGCTAGTTTCAATAATATTCCTCACACTGAAATGAAAAGTTTTACTTGTTGACATGATTAAAAAAAAGAAAAAATGTACATGTAGAATATTCAAAACGAGATGCAATGTTGCCATAACATTTTTCGAAAATGAGTATTGTTTTTAAATGTCTTTCCTTCTCCAGGCATCTCAAAACAATACTTCATTTTTGGCGACTTCCCCCTAAACCTAAAAAGCGGCGTCGTTTTAAAAGATTGCACTAATGCGGCAATTGCCGCAACTTTCAGACGGTTTTATTTACAGTGTTCTTAGTAATTGAGTCTGTCGGAGAGGCTCGGTGTCCTGTGTAACTTGTAATTAGACGCTTACATAATAATAAAGTCAGGACCATAGAAGAACAATCGGGTCCATTCACTGTCACCCCACCCCAAAAAGTTTCTACTTTCCTTGTGACTTGCACGGTTTCAGACTGTGAATGAAAGATGGCTATCTTGTTGGAAAGACCCTTAATGCGTTTTTGAAATAACCATTTGGGATGGATGAGTCTCCACATGTGCGATGCCTGCGGTGAGTTTCACTTTCGGCAGGCAAATCGGTTTTTTTGTTTGACTGAGAGAGGAGTAAGCAAAAAAGTTTGTTGAGGAGGTTCACCGTTGATTTAACATCTTAGTATCCTGGTAATTTTGCCTAGCTTAAGCTGCTTAGGGAAGGGATCTTTAACGTCCCGATATCGTACAGGTACAGCTCATGATTTGACTTCTATTCCGAAAGAATGCGTGTGTAGGAATTCCTCTCGGCCGAAACATTCCGAAGGTGTCTGAGGAGTGAATGGAACACCTCTGAGGAGTGAATGGATAGGAAGGGGTTAATTTTGACGTAGAACTACGTCTTTCTCGACACAAGATAGGGGTAGACAGAGTATATAAGTTAGTTAACGTCGGGGCGGCATAAAAAATTCAAAAGCGATTCGAGATAGGGGAGCGTCGAACAACACAATATTATGAGATTAAAACAGAAAAACGAAAACATGCGAAGGCCAAAAAATTTAACTCCACAATCCAGACTGCATGCCCACATAGTCTGCAGATCTATGTTCCTGAGAATTTTTCTACTAATCCTCTGGTAATCTTGGTTCAAGGCTCTTTCGATTAATATTCATCAAAATCTTCAGAGACGAACAAGCAAATATTTATTAAGACTTTGTACTCAATCTTACTTTGAATGTCATCAGGGTCGATTTGAAGTATTTACTTTCTGTGAATCGAGACGCATAAGCAGATGCGCGTAATTTTAGACTGTTTTTGGCCTAATGTCTTGATGATGGATGGATAAACTTTAAATTTTGAAATCTAATGTCACTGAGTGAAGTAAAATTAAACTTACTAACCCAATCCTGTATCCAATTTCTGACACTTGCAGTAGCTAGAACTAACTCGTTCATTGGGAATAAATTGAAACTTGACAGAACTCTATGCATAATTCTTTGACTTTTGGAAGATATTAAAACATTTCTAAAGCGCGGTTCACACCGGGCAAGATCGGCTCCTAAGCAACCGATCTATTGAAAAAGCTAAACGTATCGATTGACGTCATCATACGAAACGAAAAGCTGCTTTTGGCAGGATTGCGAATTGACCTAAATCGTTTCCGAATAGAGAAATGTGGTGTTTTTTTAATCTTGGGTGTCATTATTGACGTATCATTTTTCTTCCTTCCGCATTCGGAGTGTACAGTAGGCCCATGAGCATTGGTTGTGTGATAGACAGATTCAAGATCGTGACTAATTATATTTGTTAATCGATCATCGGGAATGAAAAGTTCGTAGACCCGCGTGGCTCTATGGCGATCGTAGGTCGAGATGATTCGACAACTAGGCTGGGATAGAAGAACCACCTAAGACCCCTCGGGTTCACCGAGGTCTGAGGCGGACAGCGAACCCAATCGATGATTAGGAAATTTTAAGAATAAAAAATTGAGATTGTGCGAACTCTTGAAGGAGCAAGATTTTGGTTCCGCAATTTTGATAAAATTACTCAAAGAATAAATCTTATATTAGGAAGCACAAGTGAAAAGTTGTCTTAAACTTTTAATCTAAAAAAAGTCATAAGTTATGAACGGCTTAACGGAACTTAATGAAAATTATACTTGGGGGGCCCATTTTGGACTCGATCTTCCTCAGTGGAGTTTTGTGGGTAACATTACCCAAATCGGCCAATCACAGCTTGAGGAAGATAAACTCCAATCTCTGCAGGTTACAGGCAAAGCGATGAGCAATGTGAAGACGAGGTCCTGTTCAGGTGAGGGGATCTTAGGAGGGATATGGAGATCTTTGGCGGACGTCGAGGTCGCGATGTTCCAGTGTGAACGACCATAATCTTGAAGAAAAAATAGGGGGAGCAATTGCAGGGGGAGGGGAGATTAATCTTTTTACATTTGGAGGCTATATAGAGTATATATTGGAGGCATTGTGCGAGATGTAGCATATCGTATGAGTATTATTGTGCAGGCATGTTACATGTATATCTGATCATTTTTGGCTGTAATAATATTCGTATTAATTTGGAGCGCGAACACAAATCCTACGGGACCATTAGTTTGGCTGTTTCGATGTATTTTTAATTGGTTATTTTTATTTTTTGCTGGCTGCCCACCAGCAGCGTCGTCTCTTTATCTTTCAAAGTTGAAATGGAATCGTTATTTTCCCCCCAGTTACAGTAGTTTTTTTGTTTGGACGAATCATGTGATAAGTCTGTGGTGCGAACCATGTGATGCGCCTGAGGGTTTTGAGTTTTGCGAAGCCAATCATTTCGATCAAAATTTTGTTACAACTAGTAATTCACATTTATTTACGCATTTAAAAAAATTCAACTGTTGTGAGTGAGTAGGAGTACTTGAGCATATTCTCATATTCCCTTGTGTTCGAATGAACGTCGAGGTCGAGCCGGGGACTCGATCTCTGAACAGTCGCACCACTAATCTTGCTACTACCAACTACAAGTCGTATGACTGCCGTAGTTCAGTGATTTCAAACGAATTTTTTATAGTTTATTTGCCACCATTAATTAAAATAATTTTAGGAGTTTCTTATAATTATTGGTCTCCTCTTCAGCATATAGCGTCATTTTTCCGGCTGAACCTGATGATGACTACAGACTGAACGAGAGATATTGGCAGCGTCATAGATTGCTCCTATAAGTTTTGTCCTCTAGTCTCTCCTATTCATTCTGTCTTGGGAAAATCGCTTCGAGCGATCCGGGGCTGCAAATAGTACATACAGCGCGTTAAGAAAAACCTCGCGGCCAATTATATTAATAACCCCGATGGCTAATTTAATTATAGCCAATCGGCTGGTATTTTCTCCCTGTTGTCGTTGTCGCGATGCCTTGCGCCCCCCCCCCCACCTCTGCAAAGAAATTCTTGCAGTGAATAGGGGCGATAGCGTTCGTCTCTGCGTGTCGCCACTCGATCTTGTCAAGACGTTGAGCGCGGAGTTCTTCTGTGATTAATGTAATGAGTGTTGTTGCATAACCTCCACGTATTTATTCAACCTATTTCCTAAGTTTCGTTGAAGTTGCATGATCAGTTACTACGGGGTCTAATTTTTAAAAAACCGCGAAATTTTAGAATAATAAATAAAGAAACGAATAAGAAATTTAATTTTTTTAAGAATTGACTTAAGACAAATATAAAGCTAGACCGCCGAAGAGCTTTATGCAATTTCCAGTGTATTATAAAATATAAAAATAAATTGTTAATTAATCAATATTGTTTTCACACGCCATTCTGAGGGGTTTTGTCATCCTTATTTGAATGATATTTTCTTGGAACATGTTTCTAAGACGATCGCGATCTAACATGTGCCAAAAAATTAAAGTTGTTGTCCGGTTAAGTGATAATTTATGTAAATTTACCATGAAAATTTGAAGGTTTTTATATTTACAATATGTAAACTGATGTACACCTACGATGGAATTACGATGACATTTTTTTTACCAACCAGTATATAAGTTACTTAAACATTGCGCCTCCTCAGGCTGCTCAATCTGCT
>JAQGBY010002332.1:0-23597 GCA_034698785.1 Mycogona germanica
CACCAGTACCCCGAGCCAAAGCCCGCGCCGGGAATCGAACCCGGGACCGCCGAACCGCAGTCCGTCATAAACCAACTTAATCAATCTTAATCAACGGTGAACCTTCTTAACAAACATTTTATTATGACGCATCAAATTTTGTCCACCATTTGAGAGAAATTTGTTTTACAGAAACAAGAAAATTTAAATTAAAGATTTATTTATTTTCAAAGAATTAAAATTTGAAATTATTTTCATCGACGACGTCATTTTCTTTTTAAAGTCCTTCATATATCGATCCTTCGAGAGGCGTTAACCGCCAAATAGGAAACACAACTTATGATTTTAATATTATATATATCATTTTTTGTGTACTAGATTACATAAGCCTGAAGCCCGCACTTATTCGAAATAGTTACCGCAGTGCTCACATATATAAATATGAAATCATAATTGTGGCGACCAAGTCGAACACTGTATCAAGACGTGCTTCACAACGTTATTAACATAATTGGTGACTCAGATTGAACAAGACGTGGTACGGCTTGGGGGTATACAATTCAAATAGTGTTATCCCCCCCCCACAATAGTTGGAAACAAAATTGCAGTGTTTTTTTGTATTATTTTTGTCGACCTTTTTCTTGTGTTGCTCTCTGGATTGCCTTCGAGTCGTTGGTGAAGGAGGGGTAGATTCCTTAATATGAGTCTTGTTTGTGCGACGGCAGGACTGGTCTAGTTTTGCAAAAAAAAATTTGTGTTCGCCTTTCCAACAAGTTGATGTTAATGTATGAGTATTGTCTCGTGTACCAAAGTCGATTTAACTGGAGGTATTTCAAACCATATGCATTAGCCTGTCACATGCGAACCGACATGTAAAGTAATTACTGTACATTCTCGTACGAGGTGTGTGCGGACCAATATCTCTTTTTTTCTTTTCTTTCTTCACCTGCATTGCTCTCCTAGTACTGTAGATCGGGTAGAATAACTAGGTGCCTTGTATTCTTTTTATGAGGATTTCAATGGTATTCGAACTGAGTCCCACTGGCATGAAAAGTTCAACGGCACACGAAGAACTTCGACATTTTCCTAATTGAAATGAGACTTTGTTTCTCTTTCCGAGAATTTAGCATTAACTATTTGGGGTGCTATGGTCAAGTGTCCAGAACCATTATAGTTATCGTAATAAAAAATCTCAAATTACAAGATTTATACAGTTTATACAGGTTTATACAGTGTACATGCACTCTGTGTTTGGAATTCTACAGGTTGCGTTGCAATGGTTGAACATGTTGAAAGTCAATTCTCTAGATTATTTAAATTCTAGATACATTATTTAAATAATTTCCATTTAAATTTTAATGTTTCTAAATTGAAAAAATGTTGATAATAAATTTTACCCTTTCCATAAGATTGAGATAAGTGTTGGCGCAATGAAAAAACATAATCGCATAATCAAATCTTGGGGGTAGTAAAAAGTTAATCAATATGCTTTGAATTTGATGACCAATTTTTACAACCTCTATCTATTTTAAGTACTACCCAATTTTCTGATAATTCAACATCAATTTCCGCTCACCTCAATTTAGTCAACCTAGCTAGATAGGGAAGAGAGTCGCCACGTTCCTAAAATTGCCCAGGGCGGAGATACCCTTTGTTGCCGGTGTGGTGATATCCCGAAGCGTGCACCATTTCTTTTAATTTTTATGTTTTGTGTTGTTGATGCTGGTGCCTGGAAGCTGAATCGTGATTTGAAAAATGGTCATTCGAGCTCGTATACATAAACAGGTTCTCTGTATGAACAGTATATATTGTTGGGCAGCTCGGTTTTTGCCGCATCGAAAACAGAAAAGTGCCAGACGAAACAATAGAACACCTTGTAAAGCTGGACCAAGCCGCGCCATCTATATACCGTGGTCTAGTCAATTAAAAAATTCTATTGCAGAATTTCCGACTTTGACGCGTGCCGCACGTAATGACGAGTACGAGTACGACTATATACAGAGTACACATGTAATCCCTTTGACACACACCTCGTGTGTTGTTGTTTTTTTGTATAGGGGAATTGAGGGATTTCCGGGCTGGTTAATAATAATTTCGTGCGCTGATTTTTTTCTTTATTATACTGTATAATGTTGGCGAACAGATAGCTCGAGGCTCAAAATTGAGAGCGGCGAATATGTAGGTTAGGTCTGCTTTAAAATCAGATTGGCGGTGATTCTGGTGAAGTTGGACTGTTGGACGATTTGTGGGAGGTTACGAGATTTATTGGGTATATTCGACGTTTGCTATGTTGTTTGAACCAATTCAGAACAAATGACACATATCGGTGCTCAAATCTGTCAAGACGTTTATCGCTCTTTTCGGCAACAATTGTGTCTTATACTTTGTATAATTCAATTTTTTAAGATGTTGAAATGTATCACTTAACGACTAAATCAAGCAAAAGTCTATTAATAGATGCTTACTTAACCTAGGTAGCTTATACTAAGCCTGGGCTAGGCAAAATTACTAGGTCGCCTCCTGGGGGGTTCTAGTTCTAGTTCTGGACCTCCTTAACAAATATCTCGGATACAACTGGTCGTTCGACCCCCGCCATAGGCCCCTCTCTTGGGGGGCTGCTTGTGGGTACATACTGTAATTGTAATTGTAATAATCTTTTTGGCGAGTGTCGCCCAATGTAAGGAAAATTTTTAATATTTTTTACATGCACATCTACATTCTACGTACACATACAAGAATAAATGCACAAAATTAATTGTCCCTCGTTTTCCTCACCATATCAATTTGTGGATGTCATTCGAGCAGAAATTGGCTTCAATTGTCGCCGCTAAGGGCGCGTCACCAAACACCAGTCAATTGGATACACCGGAAGGGACCAGAAGAGGGCGCTACATGTTATGACGCAACTAGCCAATATACTATTTTTAAGACGAGTGAGGTGTTAGAAAATTAACTACGATCGACTGAACATCCAAGTTTAATCCCGCCTCTGGACGAGAGCATTTCAAAACGTCAAATTTGACGTCGCCCGATTTTCATCCTCGATTGTCCTGTATATATATTCGTTTACGCAGCTTAAAAGTGTGAGGCTTATTTTTTGGTGGAGACGACTTCGCCATCATTCCACTCGTAGAATCACTCATCCCCCCTCCCTTATACATGCAAGTTGCCAGCAGAACTTGTTTACTCGGACACATCTCTATACGCAACAGGTATTATTAGGTTTATACGTTGCACTATCGTTATGGCTGATATGGGGTTGGGTCAAGAACCGCGCAAGAATGTGTCGCGATATATCAGCAATTCCTCAGCCTTCTTTTACTACGCCCCCTCCCCCATGCAAGTAATATAGTAACTTCTTGTCATTGGTTGGGTATTACTGCTGTCTTTATAATCTCTCATTTTATTTGATCAAGTCGAATATGGACACGGCCCGGAACCGTGTGTAGACATAGCTCCTTTCTTCCTACGTTAGCTGAAGTTATCTCTGGTGCAGACGAAGGAAACACAATATTTTATCTAGCGGTTGCTTCAATGACAATAGGGTGCATATTTGCTCACGTAGAGGTCTGTATTGCCCAAATTCTACATTGGATTATCATTGTGTTGGCATGTTTTCAATTGTTAGTGAAATCTGGTTCCTTTTCAGTTGGGAGGACGCTAATCCGAACAAATAATGTTCTCATTTTTCTCGAAATATTGTCGTAATTCATGGAGTGGCTATGAAATTGCGTATTTTTATGATTCAGTGTTAGACAACATTTTAAGACTTATCGTAAGATATTAATGTTGTTTAAATAATAGTCGGATATGGTCTGCGCCCTGCAGGTTGTATGCTTGAGGGTATCCTGGCTATGTTGTTGCTTGTCAGGAAATTTTGCACCTAGGGTCTGTTGTTGACAAAGAAACGTTGTGACGTTATTAATGCATTAATGTGAAGAGATGGTCTTTTTTCTCGCGTCTTTCTATGACGACATCGTCACTTCTACTTTCATTTTGACATGGTAACTCCATCTCTCGTGTGTATAGGAAACATTTAATTGGACATGCGACACGCTTGGTCGATTTCGATTAATGTCAGCTTCCGGTACTAAGCTTTTATAACTTTCATTTCTCATCTGCCGCCTCACGGAGGGGAGGATATCATTGTTTTCACATAGCGATCTCTAAACCAAGGCTTGCGATATGTAACGTTTGACTTCGTCTTATTAGAAACATTCGACCATGAACAATTGATCGTCCCATATTGCCACAAAAATTAATTTGGCCGCTCAGATAATCTTTTTTAGAATTATATATTAATAGCTTATTAAAGTACGGGAGCATAATTCTTTTCGAAACGTTAAATTGATATTTTCATGTTCAAACATATTAGGAAGACTATTTAAATTTTTCAACATTATAATTCGATAATTTTTCCGTGATTATCAAATTGTCATAATCAAGTGTTGCAACCTTACAAGTGTAACCTTCTCTCGAGTTCATTATCATCGCTCATCTGACTTGTTTTCTATAGTTGATTGATCACCAGCACCGTTAAAAAGAAACCTTGCGATGCTGATGACTTGAACTAATTCTTTTTCAAAAACCATCGAACCTATTGTTTGGCCAACACGCGGTATATAATTAATTGGCTGTTGTTAAAAACTTGTTTTGGAACCGGTGCACCATTTATGTGATGAAAATCAACGCGTTATTCCATTCGGCTGCGTGTGATTGGTTGATTTGATTGACCAATCGTCACTAGCGAAAGTAAGAGTGCGTTCCTCACAGCTGAAACCAAAGATGTTACACTCCCTTTGAAGTTGGTACGATTTTCTTACCAATAATGCTCTAAAAAATCTTTTGAATTTATCTGATATAAACCGAATCAGAGGGAATCGGATGGAAAAAAAAGTGGCGCCACCTGTCGGTTCTATCACCAACGACTTGTGTTGTCCAACAGTCCGCCTCCTCTGTATTTTGCAGGATCGTAAATTAAACTTTGTAAAGCTGCCTCTGCATAATAGTGAAGTTACGAAAAGAAGATTATTTCTGAGAAAATGTTTTTTTTTGTAGGCGAACACTCGTTTATCGGGGAATAAGAATCTAGTGGACAAGTGGGGAGAGTTTGGAGGAGGAGGAGGATGTAACTTGATACGACTGACTCGGATAAAAACGGATGGCTGGTTTTGGTATAATTTTTTGAAATCCTCACAAATATATTAGCTTTTTTTCTCCCGGCCGCCCCTCTCCAGGTCTTTCAACGTGCGTCCGTGACTGCCGCTTCCAGTTGGGGGAGGTGGGGGGGGGGAGTAATTGCCGAGGATTTTATTTTCTACTGAACACCTGTCTCAGGTGAAGTGATGCCGTGCTCCATGTACAGTATCATTGCCATGGTATCACGGTATGATCGGATTAAACGAACAACTTGCGCGTTTTTCGAACTCGTCGCGCTTCTCATTCTCGCTCTTTTCGGTTTCGGTAAATCGCATCTCTGTCGGTCGGGGAAGGGGGGAAAAAATAAAAGTTTTCTGTTATACCAACACGCATGCCGCAACACGCGCTACACTTTTTCTGACACTATCGGTTCCTCTTTTATAAACTGAAATGTACAGGTGAAAAAAATGAGTTCTTTTCAATTTAAAAAAAAAACTGATAAAAAAGTTCTATAACATTTCGGAGAGTGGATGTTGATCCATTTTGAGTGGCAAAATGCGCAAGTAATGCTGAGAGTCGTATCTATTCTCACATGAAATACAAAACCTGAATTTTTAAAAAATATACATATTTTGAAAATTCGATTCTATCTACTTTTGTAGGAGTCGGTCGGATACGACGACATGTTATCTTCTTCTATATATATAAAAATGAAAGTATGTGTGTGTGTGTGTATCCTTTATAGACTCGAAAACTGCTGGACCTATTTCAATGATTTTTAAAAAAAATACATTGGTCATAGTCCCGGTCACATTGTTACGGAAACAAAAATGTCTAGACATCATCAGATCGCTATCGATCATCAGATCGCATCAACTGCAATCCCCAAACCTGGACTTTCCTGCAAGGCTTCTAGGTGTGCTCCCCAACTCACTCAGAGAAATCTTCAACCTTCTCTCTTTTGTTCTTCTCGCTGACGTCAGTTCAGAACCCCCCTCCCCGGGAAAGCGGCAAAGCATGGGAAAGCGGCAAAGTACGGGAAAGCGGCAGAGTACTGGAAAGCGGAAAAGTATGGGAAAGTGGCAAAGCACGGGAAAGCGGCAAAGCACGAGAACGCACGGGAAAGCGGGATGCAAATGAATTCCCGGGCTAAAAAATTCCCGGGAAAAAGGGAAAATTGTGTGCACGAGGTAGTGTGACCGACCGGGCTAAAAAAATTATGGGAATAAGGGAAAATTGTGTGCACGAGGTAGTGTGACCGAGCGGGCTAAAAAAATTATGGGAATAAGGGAAAATTGTGTGCACGAGGTAGTGTGACCGAGCGGGCTAAAAAATTCCCGGGAAAAAGGGAAAATTGTGTGCACGAGGTAGTGTGACCGAGCCATTTAACCGGAAGCCACAGCAAGGCGTGGCCTGGGTCAGCTAGTTTATAATAAAGTATGTCGTTTTTTCGTATTTTGCTGAATGGGGTTCGCTTTCTTTACAGTCCTTTCTACTGAGTATTATAAATAGGAGCAGCACCATTTAGTGGGGAACTTGCTAAAAGCTTCCGAAAAGATTCTCATGAAGTTTTATCTAACTGGCGCAGGACAATTACGTTTCTACTTTGTACAAATATTTACATTTGCGGCCCCCTGGTGTCAGAAAACGCGTACAGACTTAACCACTGATTTGTCTGTCCCATTTCCACTGTACGTTTTCCTCGATTGTCTATTGGCATAAGGCTTACTTTCTATTTGGTTAGACGAAGAAAAAGCGGGCCAATTGTTTTAAAACTTGTTCGCATTGTCTTGTGGTCTCGAACAACTGACAGCAGGCAGGCAGTCGGCCCATGCATTAAAATTCACGGCTTGAGAGTTGTAACACTTTTTCAAAAATAATTATACGCGAAAATGTGTCAGCATTTTTGCTGGCTGTGCGCTACACGTTCAGATTCATTCGACTTGTACGAGTTGCTGGCCGCAGTCTAGATTCAGCGTACACCGATAACAAGGAAACAAATTCACAAGCCAAAATAGTAATTAGAACAACTGCCTATCTAGCTAGGAAAATAAGTCTTTGCGAGAACAACACTGCCCGTATATAAATTCTTGAGACCCAAATTTGTGGAGACGTCTTTTAAAAAATAAATCCTCCTGGTATAGTAGACTGGTACATTCGTGACGCCAATGCTGCTGGAGAAGACATATTTACCTGTATAAGTCAATGAAACACAGGCAGGAGATCTCAGGATCATTGGGTCTTCACGATAAAGTTTTCTCCAGCAATTAATCCAAAAAGCCAACAATGAAATAATGTTGCACAGCAACGAGGCCTATGTACTATGGTCAAATAAATCTCAAACATAATCGTTTCATTGTTTTCGAGCCGCAATGGGGATCGTATTCAAAGTGCCTCTGGTTTTAAAATTCGCAAGAAATCTTCGTAAATCGTTCTTGATTGGCTGGACCTACAAGTTCTCAAGACAGACAAGACTTATCAATAACTATTAACTGACAACAAAACTGGTTTGTGGGCTAGAGAACCTGATTTTGTTAATGTCTCCCCTCCCCCCTGTCTCATCGAACCATTCATTTTATTTGAACCCAGATAAGATACGGTCGCGAGTAAATTGTCGAGACGCGAACAACATAAAGACGTTGAAAAATCAAACGTCGGAGACCGGACAACTCTCGTCTCGAAACGAGAGATCGTTATTTGATGCGAATTCCACAACTTTCAGGCGGTATTTGCAGAGTGAGGACTAGGCTCCAGTGTTTTTTTTTTAAATATTTATTTTAAAAAAAATATATATATATTACCCCACCTGACTGCAATTACATGTAGGATGCGGGTGTAATATACTGCGAGCGGCATTTGTTCGTTTGTTTCATCTTCACTTAGGCTTATATACGTTGACCTACCTTGCTCGGGCTTGAATTCTCCCTTCTAAAAAAAAACCAAGCTCGTTATTTATTTGGTTTATATGAGCGGGTCTGTGCAACTCCACGCCACTAATGATGGGTTCCGAAAAGTATGTCCTCCTCAGATCCCCGGCATCAACATTGGATGGATTTCGAGAGAGGTACTTGAGTTTTCTTACGTGACGTGCAATGTGAATCTAACAAGGAATGCGCGTTTTCTGCGCTACTTTGAGGGAAAACAACATGTAAAGTTGATTTTCCTTTGATTCAGGAAATGGCTGGCAAGAGTCCCATGAGGTTAGGCTGTATGTAATATTGCATCGGTGACACTAAAAAAGCGGCATTGTTCCCCCTGCGGTTGTTTGCTTCATGATATGATTTTTTTATTTATTCGGAGACGACGCCAGACACTCGTTGTGTACTTCTGCCGATTTCTTTATTTAATTTTGTGTGTTCGTATCATACAAGGTATATACATGTATATGCAATGGTAGGTAGGTAAATGTTGGAAGGTTGGATTGCAGGCGTGAAGAGCAGAAGCAACCCCCTTAAAAGCAATAAAATAACGGCAGCCAATTGGAATAGATTAAACCATACATATTTGTTTAAATTTGCCTCTTACCTGTGGCTTTATCATTTGATCAAGTAACTGCACGCATCTCCATTTACGCTAATGGAGGGCATCCCCATGTTGGTAGATTAGTTTCATTTAGCTGATTAAAAATTAAATCACCTGAAGATTGTAGCGCAGTTATTACAGCGCATGAAACTATGGGTGTAAAGCCAAGCCAATCAATTTTAGGGGAAGACATTTAACCGAGTTGACAAAAATATCTATTGATATTACTTGTCGTGATCAATTTCGCGATGGTTTCCATCTTTAAAAAAACCAATGTCACGCTCTCATACAGAATTACTCGCTTTCATCATCGTAATGATCGCCTTTATGAATTTGCGAGGCGATCAATAAATGGCGCTGCTGCCGTTAGTTAGCTTATCAAACGAAAAAGTAAAGTACTCTGACCAAATTTCAGTAACGGGTGTGTCAAGTTTATGGAGCTTCGTTACCTGAGAGTTTGGCCGGGCGGTTAACCAGGCTGGAAGAAAAAAAAACACCAAATTTCCTCCGATGGCCGCTTCAGCCCTCTCGTGGAGCTGAAGATGTGGCGACCCTCCATCATGCTGATATTATGGCTGCAATATGCAACGTCTTGTGTCTTGAGTCAATGCAGCAGGTTGACGTGCTGCAGGTTAGTGGTGCACTTACGGTTGCACGCACTCTTGGATTTTATGGACTTTGTGAAATAATTCGCAAACCTTTTATAAAAAGAAATGTACAAAATCGAAGATTTCGGATTATCCAGATACACGTCTTGCGTGCATTATGAAATAGGGACAATTGACAGATTAAGTAATTTGCACACACAGTTCTAAAATGTTTTTCCAAACTTCTGGTTAAAATGTCGAAATATTTCTCACCGTCAGTATCGAACGAGAAAACGAGAATATTTATTATTATTTTTTTAAAAAAATAATCTTACCAACAATATTTTAAACACGTACCGATTATTTTGTTGCACATAATTATTTTTAAATAATTGCACAGTTGTTTAACAACCTTATAACGTAAAGTCAAAGTGACCCATTAAATTTGTTTGCTGAAAACTTTGAATTGACGAAAATAAAGATAATAAGTTTATCCGATTTTTCATTTCCACCAAAAATAATAAGTTGGCAGCCAAACAAAATTATGTAGTATGAATAAATTAATATTTAAAAAAGTTGAAATGTTGAAGAAATGAACAAACTTCCTTTCTCTCCAGAGCATTATTGTGTTCGAAATGAAAAGTGGATCCACCACTGGTGGAAACAATAGGGGTCCTGATAAAAGTAAACTGGACAGAATGTGGCGCCCGGAGGCAAGGCGGTGCCCCGATACCCTGGGACGCGCGAGCCGTCACGTCTAAATGCATGCCTGGGGTAGGTGAGGAGGGGGGGGGGTAAGGCAGGTTAGAGGGGCGTGCGATTGGTGGGAGTCTTACGAGGGGGGAGGGGGCGGGACATTTCTTGTTGCTGCCCGGCATTCATCAAGCACGATGGACGGACGTCGGACGAGCATGGCCATCATGGAGTCTGCCAGAAGCGCCAGCCCGGTTTCGATAAACGGAAAACGTCTTTTGCTCGTTCAGTTAAAAGTTTAAAAATCCTATGATTGATGAAAGAAGAGTTAGAAACTCTAGCTCTCTCTCTCTCTTTGAAGAAATATTAATTTTTCTTTATTTTATTAACCTCTTTTCCCGCTTGAGAAATGCAAGCAACAGAACAATTGTGTTTTGCTGAATTTAGTTATTCTATGTTGTCTGGCAGCATGGCGCCGATGAATATACGAAAACTTGACATGTTGTAAAGCAATCGGTGGGAGAGGTTTTCACATACTAATCCATTGGGGGTTTCGATGCATGTCGAATTTACAGTATCAGAATGTGTGGGTGGGGGAAGTTCGGCGAAACTGGTAGGTTCCTTCTGGAGAAAGATGTACGTGTGCGTACCTGTTTGGTCTACTTCTTCTTTGCGGGCAGGTTTGAGGTGATAAATTTGCGGGAACTAATCGACTTGTCTGGTTGGTATTCATCCACTTGTGCAAATGGATGCCTTCGTTCAAAATTCATATCTGACCAGCATTGCACAATCTATAAAAACGCCACCTTTTATTATTGTTTTCTTTTTCATGTTCGAAACGACTGGTTGTCATAGCAGCGGATTGTGTTAAAATGTCAGCTTTCTCTAACCGCAAAGATAATTTTGCGACCTGATAATTTTGCCTAGGCTAGGTCTGACCGAGGTAGGGAACATTAGCGTCTCCTGATATCGGTACAGGCACGAGTCATGATTTACTTCCTTTGCGAAAGAAGGCGTGAGCAGGGATTTCTTTCGTTCGAAAAATTCCGAAGGTGTCGGTCGGAATCGAAAACGCGATACGGGCATTGAAGGCAAGCAGGCTAACCACTACAACACTCGACACTTCTCATTGCAGTGGATTAGACATCAGGTCGGTGCTCCGTTTGCTGTGTAGCTGGTTTGGCAACAGAGATCAATATTGACAAACTCAATTAAAAATTAATTTTGACTCAGCATGTCTAATACCACCAGTAAATTTACTAATCTTGCAAATTGAAGTGACAATCTTGCTGAAGGATAACTGACAAACATAATTATCGTGTTCAACGAAAATAATAATAATTGTAGTCATTTCAACAAAAATTTCCACGTTGCAAAGTAGAAATTATTCGGTTCTCATTCTTCAGAATGATCGCTAAGCCATTTTACTGTTAATTGATTTTTTACACCTGTTGCTGACCACACTGCATCCACGCCATTCATAATAACTATGATTTTATCTTTGATATTTTTTTCTTTAGAAGAAAAAAAATACAACTATGTCGGTAATCTGGCCATATCCATATCCGCAAGGTTAATTGAAATTTTCTATTCGCTGTTTTACCTATACGAATATGTGCGCAGCGCCAGTCTTTTGTCCCAGCTACACTTTATGTCTGTGAAGTGTGCGTGTGTTGCTGGTTCCGGTAAGTAAAAGATCCCGGCATGCAACTCACCTGGTGCCTGGCTGCCTGCCAAATCCTCGTTGCACCAAAGGTGTTACCTTTATTCGCGCCTTGCGCCTTTTGTTTCCAGTGCAACGCCTTTGGCTGTTGCGAAAACCATTTTTGTTTGTGGACGGACTAACTACATAATTGGTTTAGCCTATCTCTTATATCTTCGCTATCTCTTCGCTCTCCATCTCCGCCATCATGCCTGTACCCTGCCAACAGCCGGGCAACAACATGATGCAGAGAGGAATGCGCATGCGCACTAAATTGTTTTTTCAAACGTCAGTGTTTTATCTCGCCCCATTATTTATTTTTTTCGTCTAATGATAGTGGACCACAAACGCAAAAAATACTCTTTCGCGTGTCGGACATATTGGTTTTAAAATAAGGTCGTTCGCAATTTCTCTATTTTTTTATATCAACATTCTTCTTGTAGGGGGTGGCTGCCATAAATGTGGCTCATATATACTAACAGTTTCCCGGGAAAGAGTTAGAATACCATTTACTCAGACGCAACATGAAAACCCAAATATATTTTTAATGTAATTTAATGCGGGTAAATGCAACGGTATCCTTTGTACGATGGGCTGGAGCGCCATCGTGCTGAAGAATGAAGATTTCTTTCATGTCAGAAAGCAGGCATTACTTCACAGTTACTGATTAGCAGAAATGTATCTCGTGTCACGCGAGGCATACACCCGATCATTCTGACTACTGGTCGGCCGAGCAACAGTAAAAAGCTTTTCATCTGTGAAAAATATTAAACAAACTTTATGCTCCGGGAAGCGACGCAAAAGTTTTTTGCACCGAGAAAACCGCAACAATTTGTTTTGCTCAGTCAACTAACTCAGTAGCCCGAAGTTTCTTAAAATATTTCAACCAACGTTTTTTAGCGATGCTTCCGCCCACAGAAGTTTGAGAAATGCCTATCTGATGCGTAATTTAACGCTGGGAAAGGTTCGTTTGCGGATGATGTCCTTCTTGACTTTGCAGAAGTTCGTTAACGGCATCAATGTTGTCATCCGTTTTCACACTTTTTGATTAATTGGCGAGACGACGCTCAACAGTTCAGTCTCTCTCAAAACATGTTTCAGTCCTCCTAAAGTCCATCCATTGTTTGGGAACTCTTTTAAGAAATCGTTTTGCACCATACTCTTTGTTTTCTCGACGAAATTTGATAGCAAACTTATCTTCTTTCGCAAAAGACATTTTCACAGCTGATTGTAGCAGACGCGCTGTGTAATTACGTATTGCGTCGGTAGAGCGCGCTACCCTCAAGGTGCAAAATTTGGAATTTCAGACTCGAAATTCAAAATGGAAACTGTTATCCTTTTTATCACCAAATTTCATAGTAATCGGACTTGGCAGACTTGTTAAACATAATAAAAGAGTCCCATGGTTTCAGGTTCACCCTGTAGATTTAATGAAATAGATCGTTCCTTGTTCCATGTATATGATTTCAAGGTTCCTTATGTTTTAACTCTGTATTCAATAATTGGTTTCCGATTAATGCTCCTTCGTGTGCAACATCTGCCTTGCAGCGCCAGTAAGGCACGATACGCTCTGTTTAACTAGATCAACCAATCATTATTTGCTTTAGAAAAATGGATGATGGTCTTTCTTTATTCTTCTGTTGTGTGCTTCTAGAACCCAAGTTGTTGCTTGGTCATTTTTTCTTCACACATTTTCTTTACAGCATCCTGTCAGTGCGCACATAAGTAATCATTGTTTTTACAAAGAGGTTTTTATAATGCGTCAGAAGTAAGTTGGAGAAATTGCCTCTTTATTGCCGTTGCAAGCCAATCTGCATAAAGGCATACGCACGTATACATTCTCTTTTCGGTGTGTGTATAAATATTTTGAGTCTGTTGTGGTGCTATTTCAACCAATTTTCGTTCGGTAATGTGGCCATGAACCGTACCTATTCTTGAAAATTTATCCAGTGCAATGAGGCTTGAAACCAAATGGGCGAACTTCAAAAGAAGATGAATTATTTTTGTCGAAGACGTGTTTAAAGATTTGCTGATTTTTGTGCCAAACGTTCTTTCGTTTTTTGGTTCATCTTGAGCTGTCACGGATCCATCATTTACGCTCTAGTTTCCACCAAGCAATCACAATTTGGAAGAATCTTCAAAAAAGTGTTAGAAGTTGCTCTAAAATGTAGTTCCAATAAAACAGAAGGGATGAGGATATTGTGCCGCTTTGCAGCAACGTATTGCAGCGCCCTGAGGCTAAGGCGAACCTGAAACTAGAACAAGGTCTGTCTGACAGGACTGTGGATACACACTAGTAACGTCTTGGAAGTGGACCCCGTGTATGCATGCAATGGCTGTGCAGGTAATGACTTTCGAGGGAACTTTTAAACAAGCTCCCAAATCAAGCCTTTCTTGGAGCGTTGTTTGGTGGTGGTGGGCCGTGTGTGGACGGCCCATTTGTTGTTTGCAGTTGCGATTTAACTGTTCCATTTTTTTTCCTTCTCGTCTCTCACTTGGGTATTTCACCTCACTCCATTTGGTGATGTTTGTTGTCTGCTGCAATGGAGAATAGAACAGGGGGAAAAAATGCTGCCAATCCCATTATCTGCATATCGGCCTCGTTTGAATGGCTCTCTGTTGGCGGTGACTGTATTTTTTTTAACGTTCTCGTTGGTGCCTTTCTTTCTACGAACACGCACAGCTTACTCGGTTGGAAGCTTTTAGAAAATCCCGCTCGGCACGCGATGGAAGGCCGCTGGCTCTGGAGGTTCCGACAAGCGAGAAAATCTAGTGCGGGCTTTGAAATGTGAAAAGTTCAAATCTGTCGAAGACGAAAAAAAAAAGAATTAAACAAATCATCAAATTTTAAACAAATCAAACATGAATCAAACGTAGGATAGATGAGGAAATTATGTTCAATTCAGGATAAAATCAATGCAACTATAAAATTAAATAAAACAGTGCCGAAGCACGCCGAGTCGGATGTCGAGTTAAGGACGATGTCTTAAGGACAAATAAAGCTGGATAGATACAGGACAGAACAATACTGCTGTATCTATCCAGCTTTATTTGTCCTTAAGACATCGTCCTTATAAAATTAAAACAAAAAATCAGCAAAACCAATACAGCAGAGAAAAATCAAAGTAACACCACAAATCCAGTGATCGCGGTTTCGATTCCGCCCGACACCTTCGGAATTTTTCGGGCGAGAAGAATTCTTTAACGCGCCTTCTTTCGGAATAGAGGTAAAAGAGACCCATTTCCTAGGACAGACTAGGTTAGGCAAAATTGGGGGGCTGTTAAGATGTTAAATCACCGGTGCACCCTCTTAACAAACATTAACTTTTTTTTCAACAAATCCAAGAAAAATTAACATACACAAATTAACAAATAATTTCAAAATAAATAAATTGAAACTTTATTTGAGAGTTTCTCGCCGACTCTGGTCGTCTTTTTTCGTCCGGTGCTGTCCCGGAGACAACCCCCTATTTCATTATAAATTTATTATGAATTTATTATGAATATTTTATTATTAAATTGAAACTGATTATCGCTTCGCAGACTTTGTCGGGCCCCTCGTCTGCTGCTGGCACTTATGTGTTCCTGTGTGGTACTGTTATGCCGCACGCATGGCGTTTGGGCGAGCTAAAAAAAACTATATTGTTGTGTCCTGCCACGACATTTTCCTGCCAATCCAAGCAGCCTCATGTCTAATATCTCGTTCTCTTATTTGAACGAGTATATGAATCGTATTTAGATCAAATCTTGGCTCCATTGTGTGCGTAAGCCGCCGCTGGTACTGTGCTTCAGAGTTTTGATAAGCAACAATGTGATTGGTGCTGTTTATGACGGAAGGCCTTGGCCACATTCGAATATGATTTCCTTTTTCGGATGTGCTAATTTCAATATGTTTTTAGCGAAAATTGATGAGCTACTCCAAATATACGTAAAGTAATCATCAAAAGTCCTATATGCTTTCCGCCAGTATAATACGTGCAAAAAAATTCCGAACTCAAAAATCGTTCCGGATAGTTACCAAATTATGCGTATGATCTTTCAATTTCTTGAAGATTTAAACGATTACAATATAGCAATCAAACATATCGTCTATTTGCTGTTCTCACAGTTTCATTAAGATTGTTCTATTATTTCGGTTTAGATTTATTTATTTATGGTAATTTTATTTATTCCTTTGTAATAAACAATTGCTTCACTAAAAATATAGGATGATTGCTTGAACACCAATCGGGAGTCGACAACAAGATCGTCGATACATAAAATTTACTTCTGATCTTCATGCGACGATCTTGTTGCCGACTTTCGATTGCAGTCCAAACAATATCCTATATTTTTTGTTATTACATGCTACCATCGGTTTCATATCTACTATTTTGAATTGCCTCACTGCAGAAAAATTAAACTTTTGCCTAAAAACCGTAACTTAATCCGGAGATGTTGTACGAATAATATATTGATCCGCCATTTTGTTTTCTGCTCCAACATACGAATAGAGCGCTGGAAAAAAAAGTTGTCGAGGTCAACTTTAAGCTGACCACCTCCGTCGCGCTCCTTTTTCTTCAAACTCAACAATGACCACATCGCATAATCTTTCTTGAAATGGGTTTTCCACAAAATGACCCATTCAGAACATAGCTGTACCAAACACAGTTAAAATAGAAATTTCTCGCCTACCGCTGTTTTAGTATTTTTTGCGATATTGTTCCGTTTGTTGATAGTGGTTACAGGAACATAAAGTTTACTTGGAATACTTGGAATTACCGGACACTAGCTCCCCGGGATTACTTCTTTGAAAAGTGACGATTTAGTGAAGTCCAATACAATAAATTTGGGTTCTTGATCTTTTTCTGTCATTATTAATCATTTCTGGGGGGCGCCTCGATTGCCCAATCCAACATACCGTGGAATTTCTTTGAAATTTCTACAAATTCTGTTCACTTGCTTCGACAATGTGTATACGCCCTTCAACCGGTGCTAATAATTTGCGCAATCGAATGTTTGTGACCTTCGCTTCGGTTTTGAACATATATGTTAAATTGTAGCGAACTAATTTCATTGATCCGGTGACCTCACGAATAGGATATGCAGAGACTAGTTATCTAATTCGATTATTTTATTTTTAATAATATAATGCCCATATAAATGTGATTTTTATCCTCGTCTGTAAACTGGCTTATTGGGTGCTGTTCATCGACTCAATACGAAATAACGTATGTTGTTCAAAGTACGAACCCGAGTTGTTTCAGATAATTGTCTTTTGAACGTTTCGTCACTAATATTATTGTTTTGTTTCCTTTTATTCTGTAGGTAAGCTGCCGCTCATCACTTCAGTTTGAGTTTTAATTCGTTTATGTTGTTACGCTTAAGGACGTTGGGAAGCACTGATGTCAGCTCATGACGACTAGGTAAATAAGAATTTAAATACACCGTAAATATTCTGGTATTATTCCTGAATATGCTAATGACTGCAGAGCGTGTATGTTCGAATCACTTACAATTTTAAAATATGTTTGTGAGTCTTCTGCACTTCATGTGATTCGGGCGTTTGTCGATTTCTCCTCCAACCAGTTCGTGGGCGTCTCCCCAGATTCCCGCACCTTATTAATTGGCCGAGAACAGAGCCTCCGGTATCTACTTCGGATTGCATTTTTGGAAGACTTATCATCTCATCCCATCCCCTACCTACTTCATCAGCACACATTTTGTTGAATTTCACTTTCCACTTACGATTACACTAGGAAAACACGAATTCCCGAGTTTGCGCATTTGTCGTGCGCTTCACCGTATACGGCAACGACAAAATAAAAAAGGTCGTCATAACGACATTGGCGAAAACTCTCTGCTGTCTTACGAAACATCAGGATATTTGATAGGAAAACATTGACATCACTTTCACTTTCCGTACTAATGAACGGAAAAAAATTGATACTGTCAATGTTGATTCACAATGTTGAAGCACATTCAGGCAAGATTACAGTTTTTAATTGCGGCGGCCATTTTGGATTCCTTGCGTCAGATCCGGTTGGATCGAAAAAATGTATTCATATAATATTTTTCTAAAAGCTTGTGTTGTAATTATAAGCTTTCATTTAAACTCAAAAATTACTCCACGCTGCCAAATGGCCTTTTGTGACTTGTAGAGCGTTGAAATTAAAATTTTAAACTGTCCATCAAATTGATGGAGGGGCTCTTTAACGCACCCGATAGATATATTATACATTTTGGATTCCTTGCGTCAGATCCGGTTGGATCGAAAAAATGTATTCATATAATATTTTTCTAAAAGCTTGTGTTGTAATTATAAGCTTTCATTTAAACTCAAAAATTACTCCACGCTGCCAAATGGCCTTTTGTGACTTGTAGAGCGTTGAAATTAAAATTTTAAACTGTCCATCAAATTGATGGAGGGGCTCTTTAACGCACCCGATAGATATATTATATATTTTTTAAAAACAACCGCCATATTTGATTTGTTTTCGTCGCGATCGACAAGGCAGGTAAACACGGCTGAGGATAGACCTCTCTCTCTTCCCTCCTCCCCGCTTGCTTTCTTGGAATGGCTCCTTCCTGTGGCCTTAGCGGCGAGGAAAACTCGTCATCCGTTCCTTTATCTCTTTTCCCCCTCCCTCCTTCTCCTTTTCGCCTTTCTTTCCCCTACCGAGCCCCCGCGGCGAATCTTGTTCGACGCCTCTCACCTGCGCGCAGGTGAATCGACGACGGCTGCGACCCTCGCGGGACAGCGCAGTCACGTCGCCGTGTTCTTGAACGATCAAGTTTAGCTGCTCGACTGCCGAATGCCGATACGTGTCCTCCGCTCCCTACTCGAGGATCACTGAGCGGAGAAACGCTCCACGACACCGATTGAACGGTTTTTAAAAGCCGCTCACCTGTTGAGCGGTTCCTGTTGGTCGAAGAAATTGGAGGTGTATGATGACTATGATGACTTGACGCGACCAACACGATCGAAGAATTTGATAGAATGAAGCCTGTCTTTGTTATGATGTTTTTTATTTAATTTTAAAATCATACCGGGACAGACCGGACGATAATTTTTCCGAGCCGCATTTTTATGAATATATCCCAGACGATCTTCTTATGCTGTGGCGGATTTATGGGACATGCCTGTATCTGCCTGCATGTAACTACAATTATTTTAAAATGTTTAAAGAAAACCTAACATACGGAAAACATGTCTGCAATGGATATTTTGTACCTGCGTCAAAGACCGCACCAGTGCACCGCGTTAGGTTTTGACCATTATTCATTAGTCATTATCTTTAAAATTGAAGTAATGAAAATAAAGCATTCGACGAACATGATTAAGACCATGATGAAGTCCATTCTCGTGGCCTTGATGGCCTATGTACTGAAATCTTCAGGCGCTCTCAAGACCATACTCGCTCGACAGATGGACTTTTTGAATTACAAGCCTGTGTGCTGCATGGTTGCCCCAATGTTTGGGGTGCCCTCTGTTAACACACGGATATTTGTAGTGGTAGCGCGCAAGACCAACAACTGTAGCCTGCACTTTTACACACTAGAATTGTCGCCTGTTACACTTGTCGTTCTTCTTCGTTGCGAGCACTTCTGGTTGGAGTTTTGCTTCATCTGGGCAAACCCCCTAAGAGATCCATCATTTCTCTATTTCATGTATGTGGGAGACGTTCCCGACGCAGGTTCTCCAGAGTTTATTCGATTCCGGGGATCTGCAGAAAATAAATGCACCACTTCAGAAGTGCTGAAAACTTCGAGTAGGGACACAGCATCTCCTATGAGTATATGGTGAATTATTTACAAGAAATAAAGATTCAAGTTGCCTTCATTTGCAGTGCACCACCAGTCAAAGTAGTTCATACTTAGGGACGTAAGTGCATCAGAGATAAATAGACGGCAAACGATTTGGCTTTCGCATGAAATCGCTATGATGTTATTGTCCAGTTCCAGGGCACTGACGAGGTAACTTCTGCGAAAGGGGTGCAATCCCCCCCATGCCTTTGAAGACGGGCATGTCGTAGTTGTAGTTTCAAGAGTTTTAGTGCCGTTTGTTTATCGCGGTGGCCCTGGCCGTTCCCTCCATATATCTCCGGCGACAGACGGGAGCCACCCAGTGCCACCGAACGTTTCAAGTGCTAATTTGGAAATACCTTTTGTTTGTATTGCTGCTGAGTGCCTGCAGCGGCCTCCTGATGGAACCACGACCAAGTAGGAGAGAAGAGGAGAGAAGAAAAAGAAATGTTAAAAGAAAATTGGCACTTCCAATTACCACTGGCGGCCTCTGGTGGGCGGATGTAGACTAGTTGGCGATTTCGGCAATGTGCGCGAGGGGATTGGCATTTCTTGTCTTGAATGGTGGTTTTTAGAATGCCTCGCCCTCGGCAAAGTTCAAATTGCCACCCCTCTCCCCCCCACGCCTTCATTTATGTTGAGTATAAAATAGCTAGAAACTAAATGAAAAATAACTTATGAGCTGTGTTAAAATAAAAAAATGATGCTAATCGAACTTCGGGAACCGTTTAAAAAAAACTAAACTAAAATATGTTTTTCGCTCAATATCTGGTCACCCCTTCCACATTCTTTATCTTTGGTATTTCATATGCAAAGCTTTTAAGTGTTAGTATTATCGGGTACATCGCATCTAAAAATTCGGATTTAAAAACAGCTAATGGAACTGCTTCAGTGAACTATTAAGAGTTCAGATAAGAGAAGTTGAAAACAGTAAATTGAAATTAGATTTTTCTGGTCCGGAAATAGTAAAAAAATACACGATGACCGCATTGACCAAAACGACGGTTTCGGAAAACAAGTTTTTTATAGATCATTTTAATATTATGGAATGTTATGATTACTTATGGAAAAGGTTTTTTAAATGTAAAAGTTTGAAATTGATGGTTGTCAGACACCCATCTTCAATTGTGTAAAAATGTAATTACACCTAAAAAGAATAAATGCATTTGCTGTTGTTTTGTAAGCGTTTTAAAAACATATATGGCTAGCCTATGTAGTGCCATTTTCTAGCATTACGACATTTTCAGTGT
This sequence comes from Mycogona germanica, assembly GCA_034698785.1. NCBI lineage: Eukaryota > Metazoa > Arthropoda > Diplopoda > Chordeumatida > Chordeumatidae > Mycogona > Mycogona germanica. The sequence goes on from JAQGBY010002332.1 coordinate 20,658, forward strand.
AAGTCATTGTCTTTTGGGTAATACTATTACGACTTGTGAAGTCAAGCACAACATCCGGTGCACACACAGTTTCTTTAGAACCCCATGCGGAAGTTTGAGAACACTTCATATCCCCCCACCCTTTTTCTTGTGTGTTGTGTTTAATATACGGTTGACATAGGTGTGAATATTTTTCAAGATTCACGATTCTATTTTCCTCCAACTATCGTTGTATATTGCCTCCCCTGATGTTGACACAATGGTTTTGACGCGACTGCTATTTACGCGACCAGAATTATCCCTAGGTGGCACATTTATCGTCCTTCGGCTGGAGATATTCATGGACACCAAAGTTGTCGCAAGTGGGCGCTTCATCGGTAACGATCCTACTTCTAATCTTTTTATTCCAGGGTTCCTCTATTTCAATTATTCGACGCGCCCAATAGCATCATGAATCGTTATCACTTGCAATCTTAGTTACAAATTGACTTGGGTGCATATTAATACCTATACAATTGGTGAAGTTCAGTGATATAACGCGATCTATTTGAATCAATACACGCATTCGCTCATTTGCGTGACTATTCACTTCAAGGTCAAATAAATTGCGAAATCTTAGGGCAGCAGGTAAATTGAAAAATGGCGACATTGTCTTTTCGAAATTCTTTTCACACATTCTTCTCTCGGTATTCTATTCTTCTCCAGTTATGTCACCGTGAGCGTCCTCTGCTGATTTTTCACCAAAACTTATTTTGACAGGAGCACCGAGGTAGGGAGTACTTATTTTATTGTAAGACCTCGAACGACAGGTTCAAGTTAGTCCGTTCGCTCCAAGAGGCACATAAATGCTAGTTTGCAGCCGGAAGAAAACTTGATAATGTTTGGTCAACAGACCAGGGCGATAGGTTTTTGTTTGCTCAGTGGCGAGAGAGGGTGCAGTGGGGAGATTGAGTAAATTCCGAGTAACTGCAGTGCAGCCCCGTGTTGATTTTACATTAGGGAAAATGTTTCGTGAGGATTGAGGATTGACAACAATTTAGTGAGTGTGCACTGTGCCCCGTATTTTGCGCTTTCGGGCTGGAATTGAGTGCGGGCGCAGCTGATCGTTGGAAGTTTTATTTTTAGTTCAATGGAAATTTCAGCTTAGTTCCGGTTTTGTAAGATTTCGACAAGACAATTTTATTTTTCAACTGTGGTCAACCGCACTACAGGCTTTACGTACCCCTCATGGTGCTAAAGCACTATGCGAGGAGCACGACCATTACCCCGGGATCGAAATTTTCGAGAGCCCGCGCCGGGAATCGAACCCGGGACCGCCGAGCCACAGTCAGTCGCTAAACTCAACTTATCAGTAATGAAAAGAATTTCCTACATCTTTCCAGAAAATTATCTTGGAGTTCTCCATTCTCATCTCGCCAAAAATCACCATATAGAAAAAATGTTTGTTAAGGGGGTGTCCCGGTGAATTTAACATCTCAACAACCCCCCCAGTGGGCGACTTGGAAATTTTGCCTAACCTAGGCTCGGGGTCTATTTTACTTCTATTCCGAAGTAAGGCGCGTTCGAAAGGAATTTCTGTCGTCCGAAAAATTCCGAAGGTGTCGGCCGGAATCGAAACCGAGATCACTGGCTAAGAGGCGAACGCGCTACCTCTCCACCACTCGACACCTTTATAAATCACCATATGACATCCTATCTTTCCCTGGTATCTGTTATCCATAACATTTTCTTATATTTTATCAAATCTCATTTTAAGGAACTATCAGTTTTGAAAATCTGTTTCCAAGCTTCAGTCACTTGAGACGCACACAACTTACGATGTAATAGTAATGAAATGTCCAGTTGTATCCTTCCGGAAAATTATTACTTCGTCATTTTCAGAGCAATTGATGAAATTCCGCCGTTCACAATTTTCTCGAAAGTGCGGGTGACATATTCCTTGAGTGTGATTCGGATTTACCTGGCCCACCTAATCGCAGTCATGCGAAAACGTCGCTTTCATACATCTGTAGGGAATTTCGAATTTTTCGGACAAATGACCTGTTGTGTTCTGTTGTTACCTGTCCCCCACCAGCGAATCTCGGTTGGTGATGAATTGCACTTGAACCTACCTCCAGTCTCTCCCTTTATCGCTGTTATTCCTTGCTGAGCAAATATCTTTTAATAAAAGCTGCAACTGCTCTCTCTAAGATCTTCCCCCTTTCCATGAAATAGAACGGGGGCCACCTGATTATTTATTTGTCGAATCTGCCGCTGAATGTTCTCTTCAGACCGGATATGTAGTATTATTACAGAGGACAAAATTGACCAACAGAACGTGTATTTTCGATTTTCAGCGAGAGTTTTATTAAAAATAAGATTATATGTATAAAAGCACAGTTTGACCAAGGCTCACCAAACAAAACAATTTGAAACCTTCGCTGCACAGTTCACTTTCCCGTCGGGTCACAGACGAGATGAATGGAGTCTACCATGGTATAATTAAGTTAAGCATTTCGGCACGGTCGAAAATTTCTTTCGTCGCACGAGTCGTGTAATTTCTTTATTTTTTGCGTCGTTCTTTTTCTTCAAACCAATGTGTGTCTTTCAATCGACAGTACGTCCTCATGAGGCCACTGGCCTTTCGTACATTTGCTAGGCAGGAATTCAACTCTGACATTGTACAAGGAACATTTTGCAGCAAAGAAAAGAAAAAGATCATGTCACAACATTTGAAATTTAAAAAATAAGCAATACATAATTTGAAAATCAATAATCTTATCCCCGACTAACTCATACGCAAAACAATTATTCAATTTTAAATTACTTAATTACTTTTAATATGGAAATGTAAAAATACGAAACATTTTAGATCCTATCTTTAGATCCTTTTCTTTCTTGGCAGCTACACACTTAAAAATGATATCTTAAAAATGACACATGTGTGGTCTTAATTTACGATGAAATGTCGTTTAAGACAAT
>JAQGBY010002333.1:0-23578 GCA_034698785.1 Mycogona germanica
TGGCACCACCTGTCTCGTCGTGCTGCTCACGTCGCCTTACTCGAACGTCTCAATGAAGCAATACAGACTCTGTACAGCCTCTGATATATCACAGGTGGTAACATTGTCACGTATCGGGATTAAGCGGCCATATTGGATTTATTCCGCCGAAACCAAACCACAAACCAAAATGTTATTTAACAAAATTTCGATGAAAACTATTTCTATACAAAATAAGAAGCTTTAACGACATCAGAAAATCTAAGTTTCGTTTTTTTTGTCACTTATAATCAGTGGAAATGGCCATGAATTCGAATTGGAACTGCAAACCTTTCAGTACCGCAAAAAAGAAAGCTGTTCAGTTCAAGGGTCATTATCATGGTTGCTGACTTAAAAATGTCACCTTGCCTTTATTGTTTATATTTTCATCATAAAATGATAAATTATAATGTATCAATTGAATATCCGAATAATTCATCTTCTCATTTTTGTTGGTGATGTGGTTGATCTCGATCCAAGATGGCGTCCAACTGAAACGCGACATCAGAACTCTCCAATACTTCTCCATCAGTTTCAAGTTGCTTTTGCTCTTGTGCTTTGTGGCGCCCCCTATATCAACACTTCGATTTCCAACGAATTTGGAACGCCGGGCGCGATGTTAGCAGAATGATCGAGTGATTCGGATATTGGAAAACGAGGCTCGTCTCGCCGAGCGAACCAATCAGGTGGGCGGCTGAGAGTAAGCGTTCAACCTAAAATGTGATTCAAAAAGCGATGAGTACGGGGGACTGGCGATGCATTATAGAACACGGAACCTTATAAATGCTGCAACGAGTGAATCCACACGCACTGCTACGGCTTTCGGTCAACAGCCAGCGAAATGATCGATCAACATCGATGAGTACGACCGGCACGTTTGACCGGAAATACTGTCTTCAAACAAGGGCACGCTCTATGCGCACACGAGCCCTGGGCAAATGGTAGTGGTGGAGCCCACCCCCATAACCCAATGAATGATTTTTTTTTAAATTTCCATGTATCAGTTCAAACGATGAAATAGCAACGTGCAATTTGTTGCGGAATTACAGAAAAGCGTTCGATCAATCCTATAATTTAAATTCAGGAATTTCAAAAATGCTAACTACAATCAATGACGTCGCTTTCTTTGCCGGCGCCCTGAACAACAACCCATATTGCCTGCCCATCCCCATCAAAAAAGGCATCGCTTCAATCAATAGTCGGTGTGTGCGAGAGTCGAAATGGAATTATTTATCTACCTTTGGCGTGGGCGGTCGACGCGGGGAGCTTGTTTGATCTGCTATATACACTTACAGTACATAGAAGGAAAAAAAACCGTTACATTGGAGGTAATAAATGACAAACACACAGCGACGGGGCATGTCTGAAATAGAGATTGACCGCGAAAAGATTCGTTAAAGAAGAATTTACGGCGACTCCCACAATACGAATCACACAAGAATGAGTTTTTTTTTTCTATTTTCGAACGCGATTGCCGGACGACAGCCGGATGTGGTTGTGGGGGTGACGTATGGTCCTGACATCTCCGCTCCACATATGATTGCGAGGCAGCTGATTTAAAGCATTCTCCTATTTCCAAAACTTCAAGGAGCAGCAAATGAAAGTTCAATTTATTCAAGAAAGGAATGACTGTTTATACAATTGTTTTTCGGATGATTGTTTCAAAATTGATTTCAAATATTTGAAATTCGGAGGCCTACACATTTTAATTAACACGGGATCAAATAAATGAATAAGCCCGCTTAGGGAATCGAACCTAAGGACCGTCGCATTGGAAAACCTGCGGCCATCCATCGCCATGACAACCGCTTTTTTCAATGGAACCATCACGCTTTAATGTACTTGAAACACAACACTAAATTTATTTATTTATTTATTCCTGCCCGTGTATTGCACGGATCGTTTTGAATATTTATTGATTAAATGATCACAAATTAAGCTGACACCATACACTGAACACAATAACTGCAATAACACAGTAAAAATAAATAAAGACATATTCTTAAAAAATATGCTTTCAAAGTTAACTTTCCAGAAAATCAACTGAAACTTCTTCGAACATTTAAGAGGAATTAGGAAAAACAGATTTGTCGTTTGAATATCAAGTGCAGGTTTAAATCAGTTTTCAGAACTTTGTAAAAAAACATATTATCGTACACATTTTAAAAATTGAAGGTACTATAAATAATAATTTTCTTTTTCGTTGCGCATTTCAATTTTCCTAACAATTCATTTAATGCTCAGCCTAAACGAGATTTCTACTTCACATTCCTGCATAATTGACACGAAAGAAGAAAAAGTAATTTTGCTGGCAACATTCTTTTTGCTCCAGAATGTCCATTCGGATTTACCTTAGCCGATGCGGAGACCCATCAGGAGCGTCTATTTGGCTTTAGCCCAGCAGACGTGCGTATACCGAAAACGATACAAATTTGCATGGCCAAAGTGAAAATCCAAACCCACCGGTCCAAATCTTGGGGGAAATATGCGCCACGCATAACGAGCACGTCGAGAGAATGCCAAATCGTGGTCACCGAGGAATAGATGAGAAAGCTATACGGTAGCCGACGAGCCCAGGGATTTGGAGACGGGAAATAATTCGTTTTGTTTGGTGGGACGACGCTGACCTTTTGGTGGCGATCGAAGCATCGCGACGTCACAGTTACGGGACAAGAGATTTGGCTGGCAAAGTTTCTAAAGTTGGGAACCTGGAAGTACATTCTGTATTTTATCGATTTTCAACTCGAAATGGCGTGACATGGGGGAAAAATACGAACGAATGGATTCGTGCCAAACTGCTTGGAAATTAACGTGAAAAAAAATTCAAGTAGCTTATTTGCGAATATTGTTCATAGTTGTCGAAAATGTGACCTCTTCACTAATTCACGTATTGCTTCATCCAAATATCATTTTGTTCTGGTTGTTGAAGGCTCTCGAAAATTTCGATCCCGGGGTACTGGACGTTCCCATCGCATAGTGCCTAAGCTCAGCTTAGCTAAGCTAAAGCTCAGCTAAGCTAAGAACGCCGGTAGTGTGGTTGACTTGAGTTGATTGGGAGGGGAACGTCAAAATGCCAAGTGTAAATGAGACTAAAAAATATCGACAATTTCGCAAATTGTATGGCACAGGCGTACTGTGTGATTGCCTCTATACAGGGGCAGCAGTGCTGTCTAAAACATGTACAGTATATGTACATGTACGGTTCGCTGTCTACGACACCAGACGCGGTTGTTTGGATGCAGATAAAAAAGGCAATACGAGATAAAGAACAATATGAATACGTATTTAATGCTAAGCGAATAAGTCTAAACTTAAATGTGCTGCTCAAGAGTGAGGATCGTTCAACTTCTATTGCATGGAAAGAAAGGTCCTCATTTCTACACAAATTCAGACGAAAGCAAGTTAAATTTTTGAATGGTTCCGAACTCTATTCGAAGAGTGGCAAGCAACTGCTCTAACAAAAACACCGTAAAATTATTAATTAGCAATCCAATTAGTAATGTTTACACGATACCATATTACGAGCTTTAATGGCAAAGCGAAACTAACCGAAAATAGTGGAAATTAGTGGGCGAGCCTAACACGTACTCGTACAAGTGCAAATAGACTATCTACTTAATATATACGCTAGCGAATTACCAATCATTAAACGCGTATATAAGGTATCTTAAAGACATTCAGGCATTCGCTATCTTGTGTGATGCCCTACAGCGCAGTCGATTAAAAAATGAAACACCATTTTGCTTATTAATAAATTAGGGAGAAAGAAAAAATGCCGCTACCTAAAGCATCATCAACGCCTTCAGTCAACCCAAATAAAGACATCTAATCCCCCGCCCATACAGAGAACGCGATAAAAATTGGGTAACATTTATCATATTTTTATGACGTTCTACTTGCTTCACAAGTAGAGCTTGACTGGTGAGCAGGGCGCGGCACGAAACTCAGACGAGGATCTATTTACTTTACATACTCAATTAATTACGTGCGTTCGGATGAGATTGGAGTAGGCCAACAATGCACTGATTACATAATCCCAAGAACAAGTAACCTGTCGTTCCTAAGAGCTGCGAGAATCCCGCTAATCCAAACTCGACGAAACTGACTAACAGAATTCCCCCCCCCCCCCTAACACTGTCTTCAATTATACAAAAATGTTTGTTTGAACCATTTATAGGCCAGGATAATTCGAATAATAGATTTTCCGACATTGTTGACCTCAACCACACTGCACCTCACCCGCACAACCCCGGTATGACCGATATTTAATTTTTATTAACCATACGTATCAGAACTAAAATCCAGGATCGCAGGAGACTATCTTTTCAGAACGGATTTTAATTGTCTAAATAATTGAGTCGCTGTCACGGACGAGAAAAGTCAACTACGAGACCAGTCAAGTACAAGAAATTCGCCTTGGCCGAAGCTGCGGATTTACTCCCCGCAATGAACCTAACGTAACCTAGCCAACTCTAATCTAACTTGACTTCAGCATAGTTTAACTCACCCTTAGGCACTAAACTCACAGAAAAACATATGTGGTGTAGCGACGCAGCATTTACTTTAAATATTTAGAAGGGAGTAAATCCGCAGCTTAGCAACGAAAACGATTGCTGAAGAAATGCGCAAATCGCTCATGAAGTACCGGCAGAGCAACAATTTCGGAATTACCATGTAAAATAATTTAAAAAATCATTAGCGAGATGTGGGCGCTCAGCATTTGTATTTGACCACTTCAAGACAAATAAAGGCATAGTTTATGAGCCCAAGATGGATTTGTGTAGATTGGTTATGCGATGAACGGATCTGATCAGTGTCAATAGGTGTTGCACTTGGTGACCAATAATGAACTCAAGAGTTGGACCTTTGATCTCACTGGGGAATTGAACCCGCGATCACGAACATAATAATCCATCAAGCTAGCCACAATGTCGCACGACACATCTGAACACAAATTTCTTGCAACAAATAACCCTTACTTTTTCTTTAAACAATTTTTTAAAATTAAAATATCAAATTACAAGAACGAGGGGTTCCAAAGGAACAATCGAATTTTTTTGCTGCAGGTGACTGATCAAAAATCTTATGGTCACGATCAGAGCGTGCCGATGAGAAAACGTCTACAGATCAGGGTGGAAATGACCTCTGTATTTTGACCATCCCGAGAAGAGAATGTGCGTGGTGAGAAAAAAAAAGATTTGCGGTAATGGATTTGTAGACGCCGCCATCGCCGCCGCCGATCCATATGGCCGCGCAGGAGCCTGATGGCTTCCCGATTGTCCTTTGACCGACATTGTCTCTTCCCGTCACGTGACTTGCAAATTCATTTACGGCCACCAATCGGCGCGCCTCCTCCGTTTATAAATCCGCACGTGCCTCCAATTCTGATCCGACCAAATTTTCTTTTTCTTTTTTCGTGTTGTTCTCTCTCTCTCCATTCCACCGCCTTCCCAACCACCATGGAACATTTTTCGTTCCGCGTCGGGGGAAAAGCGGGAACAATCACTATGCACATACTCACGTAGGCCTACAACACAAAATCAATGCACCGCGACCGATATCAAAATTTATTTCCTGTTTTCGACCACAGTCAAACCCCAAAGTAAGTGATCGGAAAAAATATTTTCCCGGTGAACCAAATTTTACAAAAAATCTCGCAACAATTTTACGAGTATATAAGCACATTTTTAAAAACTATTTATCGATTAACATTTTCTAAACCAATTCCTCAAAACGCTAATAGAATTAGAGAATATAAATGAGAGTATTCGGATTTGCACCGAAAGAACAAGGTGGTCGTTAAACAATTTCGCGGTCAGATGAGCCGTTAGCCGCGAGTGTCGCTAGTCTCGCTGCTGTGTCGTCACGATGACGCGCAGTCCAGTAAAATATAAAAAAATGGCGAGAGGCTGCGTTATGCTTTCGCATGGCGCCGTACATAGAGAGCGGGAGGCTTTTTCTCAGGCGCTTTTCCGCTACATCGAAGGAACGAGGCAATTGATTCCATCCCCACGGTGCCGTAAATTTGTCTGTGCTGCTGTTGCAGAAACACAGGAGTGCTAAGAACCAGCCCCCCCCATCTCTTTCATTTACCCCACCCACACCATCCTCCCCCAGACCAACAGACACTCATAGTTGGAAGCCAGAAAGAGAGAGACAAAGAGAAAGTACGGCGCCCATAATCCGATTTGTAAATAGAGCGCATATGCGGTTTTGCGAGAAAAAAAAGTCGGGCGGGGTTTGCTCATCGTCATATTAAAAAGCAAACATAAAAGTCTTTCGATAAATTCACTTTAGCGGGGGCGGCAGACAATGCAAATCAGATTTATCAGTGATCATCGCATTATTCCGCCATTAATATAGCCGAACAAGCGAGTGGGTGTCATGTCCGCGCCACGGTTGCGTTGTGCCAATGAAATCGGTAAAACCCGGAGGGGGAGAAGTATTGGGTAACATAGATTGAGTAGTATAAATTGGGAACGCGCCAGCGGGAAACGAATGTCACCTGTCGTCGTAGTACGATAATCAGCAGTAAGCCATTTGTTATGATGTCGAAAGTGATGAAGAGACTTCGGCGTTGACTTCCGATTCCGGCTGTCCTAATCTGCTGCCCCTAAAATAATTTAGAAAGGCATACAGCGCAAACACCTGCAGGAGCGTTGATAAAATAATAGGCGGGCAATCACACATAGTACCATGCTCCGTGTGCTAGGCGCTTATTAAGCGTTTAATGAAAACGGTACTAAAATAAAATAATACACCGTTAACTAACCCATAATACAGGCAACGCCTTAAAATCTATTATCTCAGAAAAAATAAATATAAGATAATTGTCGTCTGAGCTTACAAGCGAAAAAAAAATCCCAGGGTGTCCTGGACTTGTTCCTAAGTTTTTTCTCTCCGCTAATTACGGTGCTTTTGGCTTCTAATGCACCCGACTTAAAGATTAAAAAAAATTGTGATTGTAATTATGTGTAAGTAAATATTTTAAGATAAGCATCAATCTCGCTGTGAATCTCACTGGAAGTAGCGAGGCCGATTGCAGATGCAGATTCAATAACAACAGCAAAATAGCTCACGTACGTAATATTGAACAATTGTTAAACATTTTGTAGATATACAATTTCTTACTAATCAACGAGATCGTAATAATTCTAAATAACTTTGAATGAAATAAAAAATATATGATGCAGAGTGAGAATAGTTTAATCTGCGCTTTTAGAATCTAGCTCAGCATTCGCAGAGAACCTCTTCCTGCAAAACAGAAAGTTCGACTTAAAGATGCGCCTGATGGATGTCACGTGACACGTAAAACCTTACACGTCCGATAAGAGTCCCGATAGGGGGACCAATATTTCACTGGCATAACGCGCCCAACATTATCACTCGCAAGTTTCGTGTCAAGTAAATACACGCGAGAGACGATAAATTTGGGAAACAAGCGACCGAACGAACGAGAGAGAGAGAGAGCAACGAAATGGTGTCTCCCACAATTTGCATAGCCCAGCGCACATCCAGCCACGTTTTATCGACAAAATGGGTGGATTTTTTATTTTCAACATCTCGATTTTTTCTTCTCCCTTTACTCTTTCTTTCCCGTGCATCCAGCGCCAAAGTAAACGCGTGGAACATTAGAAAATGACACTTGTGAGACTTTCAAACATTTATCAGATGACAAAAAACCGTGCTGGATCCAGTTCGTGCCAATCATTTTAAAAAGGTGCATCGGGTGTATTTAGCATGCAGCCGGCACACACCGCTATTCGTGATTCAATCTTTTCCCGGGACGTTGGTACTCCAGTCAATTTTTTATGCAACACGAGGGAAAGTGGGACTCACATTTCGAGCTACACGAGGAAAAAAATACGTGGAACAATGTGATCACAATAATGCCATTGATTCGGTATAATCAATAGGCTGACTAAAGTTCCAGTGGCGTGCCTTGCGGATGTATTATTTTTTCATCACAAGCTCGTTCAATTGCATCCATACGAAAAACAAGATTCGATTATTTAAACAATTTACATTGACACTACAAGTAATAATTGTAGTGTCAATAAATTGCCGAGTTAACCACAGGGCTCGAATCTCGACAACTAATTCAATATTTTCCGCAATTAACAATTATTGAAATTGTGTTATTCTAGTTGGTTTTTCGTCATCGCTGTCCTGGAATCAATCAACATTCCATCAACTTAATTCCAGCGATTTACGTCCAACCTTTAAAATAGATCTAATGAATAAACCATTGTCAAATTGTTACACACGCGTTTTTTTTTGTCCAAAATAACGTTTTTGTGATAGAGGGGCCAGGGGCACCAACGAGCAAAGAAAAAGCACCAAAGTCCACGCGAGACATAAAACTGAGTTAAAAGATGCAAGGTGAAAAGAAGCAACAATTTTTGAGCCCTTGCACTTTCGTCTCCCGTATGACTGTGGGGATCTAAAAACAAATGCATACAAATATGGTGTGACCTAGTTTTCGTGCTAGAAAAAGACGCCGGCACCACCATTGTCAGGCACCCGCATTTTTCGGAGCAATGTCGCCCGACTCTATTGATTTTGCCAACGCGACGCACAATAATGTAATGTCTGTAACACTTGTGCTAATAGATGGTTGCGGCGCTCGCGTAACGTGGAGACTGTATATGCGTCGATTATATTCGAGCGTCGTAACTGCTGTTGCTGGCAAAGGGGGGGTGAAAAAGGAAAAAAAAAGATAAAATATAAAAAAATGAAAAAGCTCTATACGTCGATTGGAAATTTTTTTCTTCCATCGTCGGCGCGAAGGCAACAAAAAATTTGAAACCGAAAAATGAACTTTACTGTGCCAGAAACTGGAGTAATAAAGTGTGGGCCACGCTTCGCTGACCGTCGAATGTTTACTACCTGCATCAAGTAGATTGCTTTTTATTTACAAGTTTGAGGCCAGAAACATCGAACACGGTTTACCTCAGATACGCTATGGCAACGTATTTTTCATTTTCTTTTTCATATTCGAAAAATAAATCGTCAGAAAGAATTTGATGGTGGTATGGGTGCACTTAGTGGAGAACTATAGTGAATGTACAGACACCATTACTTAGTGCGCATGAAGTTTGAATGATCAATAAAACTGAGTTCACTACTCTCCAGTAATTATATACTAGACTAATATATCTGAAACAAGTTATCGATTTGATTGTTTGCCGCGATTAGCAGAGCTGCTCATGGAAATGTGATCTCGGGACATTTTTATGAGTGTGATTGTTGTACAACAGTATCCACTAAGAACGCAACAAAAGCGTATTAAATAAACATGACATTTGTCAACAACGCCGAACACAAGATTTAAACAATATCCAAAGCAACATGGGAATGTTAGAAAGATTGGCAGGGCAATCCGAAATATACTGAATTGTTTTTGGAAATTTGCTAGGATTGTCCTCTAGCGAAACTATTGACAAAAATGCTGTTTGGTGAAGCGCCTCTAGCGGTGACTATTAACACCAAATGCGACCAGACTAGGAATTAAACGAAAGCTGTCGAAAGTAGGAATTAATCGAAAGACTAGGAAACAATCGAAAACCTGACAAAATATTTGTGAGAAGCAAAACGGATGTAAGATTTTGGCTTTTGGAGATACTCGGTAATCAAACAGAGAATCGTGGTACAACTCCTTGAAGATAGTTTTGGCAGCAAAAACTTCAACGACTACAAATTCACAGACACCTGTTGCGAAGTCTTGTCTAACCACGTCAATCTACTTACAAGATCCACAAACGCGTTTCCATATTTTCATGTTAACGTCACAGTGAAACAACGAGGATTAAAGCCAATTTTAAAATGTACACATTTTTATTCGTCAAACGCAGAACAACAAAATCCTCCTCCTCCTCCAAAACCACGAGTCGGGAGAAAAGTGAGGGGGGGCTCTATTCTGGCGATGACGAATGAGTTTCACGAGCGCAGCCATTAGCCGTGGTTGAGAAGGATCGTGACCACACAGCGGGCGCAGCCGACCATTAATACGGGGGCTGAGTGTGTTGTGCGGGGGCCACCCTCATTAATCTACGATAATTACAATAGATTTGGCGCGCGTACGTAAGGCAACAAGGAGGGCACGGCATCTTAAACCACTGTTTTCGCCCGCCCAGGACCAACGTCTCAACAGTGGCGGCCAAATTTACATTTCCTCGCATGGACGCATCAAAGAAAAGCAACACGCATCCTAGCTCCACACTCTGAATCCAAAACTCCACTTGAGACCTTAGCCAAAACCACTCAATCGTCATGGATTATAAAAAAATTCCCCTTTCAGTTATCAACCTCAAATCTATACTTGCGTATTAGGTAACCAACAAGCGATAGGATCCATCCTGTTTAAAGATGTCGGATTCTTCTGAGATTCTGGAATCGAATCTCGGATAGAATAGAAATCGATTAATTAGAATTAAATTATTGGTGCGTGCGATGTGTGATTTGCTGTTGCGGACTCTCGTCTGATACGACGAAAAATACGGTAGACAAAAACTTTACTTGTGCCGTCGTGCGGCTAGAAATCAATTATCGTGCTCGCAAAGGGCCTTAGGAGGGAATATGTAATACAAGAAAATGCACCATTGTTGTTGTAATGGACTAGAAATAGGTCCTAATGAACTCGGCGGCCCTCGATATACAGTACCGACGTCACTCCCGATGTACTCTTGTAGCGGCCATCGCCATCTTGCCTTCGTTAGGCTTTGGCGCGACGTTTTTCGAGAACCAATTTCAGTTTTGTTCTCTGCTCTCACAATGGTTGTCCAGTGTTTGTGTGTGTGCATGTGAGGAAGGCGGAAGTACTTTCTAAACGTATCCTGATTGGTCAGAACCAAATGACGGCTGCTTGCCTTCTATTTTCTTTAGTGTTTAGCTAAAGAAGAAGGGTGGAAAAAAAGAATACTGTGCAAGTAGGCCTTTGACTGAGATGGGGGCCATAAACTCCCTAGTCACTCTGGCTGATTGATTAGCGGCTGTTGATGCGTTCGCCTGGGACCTGGAAAAAACAATTGGATGTCTACCTACGATTGAAATAGATTCCTGATACGATGCTATATAGAAATATTTAGCCTAGTTCTTCTCACCTTGAAACACCTGATGTTGAGAAAGTAAGAAAACGTTGATTAATAATTAAAAATTGAGTCAAACTTTAAACCTAACTAGAAGCAAACTCGTTCCCTGGAACCCCTTCCGGAGGGAACCAAATCGTGTTAAACACCTTGATGATATTTTTATATTTTTTTCATCACGTTGATGTTATCATTGGAACTGCAACTTTATACTGTACATGCCTTTGCCATTTTGTCAAAGTCTACTTAAACAACGACAAATATCAATATTACTAACCATATCTTTAATCTCGTCGGCTGATTTCATTATTACCACTTCGGCGCAAAGCACAAATTCCGAGAAACCGTCAACGCCTTTTCAAATTTCAAATATAAAAGACTACGCGCCCATGTAAATCAGAAATTCATTTACACACACACAATATCGTACGCTAATCCTCTTTCTGTATTATTGTTTTATTCATATTTTTATTTTCTCATTTTTTTTACGTATACACCCGTAAAAGTCAGCGCTCCCTTTGTCTCGCGCCAGCGAGCTGCGTTCCAAGAAAATTGAATTAGTTTTGCTTACGCCTAGAAAAAGATAAACAGAAAGGAAAGAAAAAAAGAGAAGAGAAAACAATGATAGATCCTGTTGGTGGGGATGCAAAACAATCCAGACACGCATTGATTAGTTGATTTTAAGAGAAAACCAATGACTCGTACACAATTGCATTTGCGAAAGAAAGATCTAGCTACTCTCGCAAAAACGGAGTATTTCGAACCCGAATCCTGTCTGCTAGAAAATTGCGCCAAGAATTTGCATGCTATAATCGGAATGAGATAAAAAAAGAATCCCCAAGACACATTTTTCGTCTTGATACGCATTCGTTTCAAAAACAAACAAGAAAGAAGATGGACAGAATTAATTAGAAACAAGGTTTAGTGGCGAAAAGCTTTTTATAACTGATTTAAAACTAAGGACCGAATCCAGTATACAGTAAATCTCAGAAACATTTAGCGCTATCTAGAGATCAACGTCGAAACTTTGCCAAGACACACTCCCAATGGGTAGCTACTTAATCTAAGCATTTCTGGCCGTTGAAACAAAAAACACGGTTCGTTACTTTTTTTCAGCACAAAATTACAAATGATTGTAACTGTATCTCGACGCGCTTTAAATTTGTTTGGGAAACGCGCTTGAAAGGAGTTTACCGTTTCCTATGTGACTTGATGCGCGCCACCATTTCTTGGCACTATGTAATCGGACAACTAAAAGGATCAGGAAGAAACAAGGCGACTGGAATGGCGGAGGAGAGGGCCAATTTGGTCGCTTGGCAGAAATGCGGAAACGGTGTCGCTTCTACCCCTCTCTCTCTCCCCCCCCCACCCCCACTCCCCATTGTGTTGGCCAGCCGCGCGGGGCGCCCAAAATGAAGATGAATTTTCCCTGGGTATAAAAGCGCTGTTTGTCCAAATGCCTTTTCGCTAATGACGGGCAATTAGAACGCGTCAAGTAGTTTAAAAGGATCTGCTGACGGCCGCGCGTAGACAGGATAAATCAATTGGGACAAGAAATTCTAACGGGCCCATCGGGCGTTCAAGTGCCGATCTCTACGGCTTGACATGGACCGACTCATTCAGGTTATTTACATGGGCTGCAGTGGGATGATTGCTTGGCAAACAATGGAGAACAAGCGGTCAGCGACCACCGTACAGTCAACGCCATCTGTATGGATGAACAGTGGCACTTGAGGAGCATTTCGTCCAATTAAGCACGCACATTTGGTAGAATGGTCAATTTATTTGGAATTAAAACTATTTTGCTTTTTGCCTTCTTTCAACTGTCCCTATCCTGCGATTTATCAGCACCATTCGAGGAGTTAATTTTACCAGTACCCCGTGATCAAATAAACGCGGATCCGTAGCATTACAACTAGGTCTTTGCGACGGGTCGTTAAAAAAACCAAATTTATGTTCAATATTAAAGATTCAATAGCTTAATTCAGTTCGAATATATTATTATTATTGTGTTATGACCGAAGTTCTGTTTTTCGTTTTATAAAATTGATATCGGAACTGACGACACTGAACATCGGAACCAACAATGAGACATTTAAAGAAGGTCAGTGATTGAAAACATTTTTAAAAATCCTAAAACTTTCTTTAAAAATCAAATTTTACGATAGAGCAACAAATGCAAACCACACGATTGAATATAAATTTTGTATGAACGCTGCAAGTTTTAAAATATTTTAATTTAGTGGCACTTGTACAATTATTTGTATAAAATAAATAAGCAACCAAGCTTAATATGTTACGATACGATTTTCTCAACGAGATAGTTTAAACTAGTATATGTGATTAAAAGGGCAACAATGCCCATACAATTAGTTAAACAAAACAACTCCTAAACATACAGCAGTTGGCGTAGCAATTAAGAATAATCACCATCTATCCCTATCCTCCATGTTTGCCTAGGTGACGCATTTTTACAAATCAAATTCTGTCAACACGAGAGAAGGCGAAGAAATTATTAATCCAAACATGCCTTTAACACGGTTTCTTCATAAATACATTCGCAGCAGTCTAGCTGGGCTTCTCGACTTGGGAACCGAATAAACTCGGAACACGAGTGTACATTCGAGCAGCGAATGTTGGAATTAAAGATCTAATTATATGGCAGCACGAGTATGAGAACGGGTCGATATCTGCCCCTCTTTTCGCATCCAACACTGAACAAACACAGCGAAATGTCGAATATCCACGACTACAATAGGGTTTGGAATATCAACTTTAGTTACTGTGTCTACATTTGTGACCAGGTTGTGCACGCGTCAGGGGGCAACTAAAAAGTTATGCAAAAGACGCACGTACATGTATATATTCAATGTGCATAATAAATTACTAGAGCCACGTAGTGGGCTCGCAATAGTGTGAGTGGGCTTCCCAGCAAAATACCAAAGCGAGCATTGATTGCCGTACTACAAGGCGTTGACATCTGTTTCATCGCTTGAATTTTAGTCAGAAATGCTTTTTAAAATCCCAATCATTAAAGTTTTGTTATATTGAATAGTTGTTGTGACGGCTTCACACCACAAACAAAAATATGTTTACCTGAAACCCGTGGATTTTATTGTTATTAAAGCAACAGTCGTATGGGGAAGTCGGTGAGGATGAACTACCTAAGTGCAAAAAAATACGGACAATCCCAGGACGCGACTGGGAACAAGACGACAATCGAGTTGGCAAGACTCGAAAATGCACGAAGCAAATAACGAAAATTTGCGAAAACACATGGAAAATTTTGTTTTGAATTGTTTATACTAATGAACTACCTAGTTGGAGGACGAAGGGGTTGATGGTTCGCTCTCGCAGTACCTCTCTCCCCCGTCGGCGTTTCTGACAAACCGAGTCGAAAATAAATTTCCACTCTAGCCGAGACGGAGGTCAGCACTATCCTAATTAAGAATATGGACGAGCAAAGAGAAGAAGCCACGAGAAAAATTATCATAGTCTGTTTTAACTTAGCCAGCGAATTCAGAACGCCCGTCCAAGCAACCCTTTCACGATAGTATCACCATAGACGTGCGTAGTTGACAAAGTTAGGAACCACGTCAGACGGAAGAAAGAAAACTTTCCATTCAATCTAAAGTAATTTTGAAACTCCGAAACGTTGCCCGTTCCTAAAGAGCAGTTAGTTATAATGGAGTCGTTGTAAATAATTAAAATTGTGGTCATCTAATTTGCTCAGTTCATGAGTACTGACTATGACCGAAGCCATATGCTCAACAGATCATCCGCACAGTGAACCACTGTTTTGATGACAGTCCCCGTAAGATACGGTTGAAAAGTCGGTAGCTTGTTGGTTTTTATTTTGGTCTTCCGTGTTGTGGTTGTCAGTACATAGTGCCTCAGTGAAATTGTACTCCGTGATGAAATACTTGAATTCTGGCTTTTAGCAGAATTACCATTTCTCCTATGTGTGTGGATACTGTGACAGTGGTAGAGAGCACTCGACGAAAATTTAATGTCGGATTCGTCTTAAAAGTGCGAGAGATTTGCGAGCGCGCTGCTGGTGTCGCATTATTCACGTTCTCGGAAAATGTGCCGGGGACAGGAAAATATATTAACATGATTTGTCTGCAGCGCTGGCCGGAGAAACCTCGAAACCATTCGCTTAGAAGCTAGTCGAAATAGTTGGGTGAATTATTCGGAAATTTGTCAGCGCCTTCAAAGTTTTGTCGCAACGCGATGAAGTGTAAGGCAATGCTTACTCGATTGATCGGGGCCTTGTGTGGCGAAGTGGTGAAAATGTTCGCCATCTGAGCCCGTGACGCTGGTTTGATTCCCGTAGAGATCGAGACCTCTGGAATTATTCAGGTGAGAAAAAATCTTAAACACGCCTTCCTTCGAGATGGAAGTAAAACCGTGGGACCCGTCCTTCTACGATATCAGGTACACGTTAAGATTTCTACTAAATCGAAAATGGTGAATTCTGGACAGCACACTCGGTTCGTCTTTCATTCGGTGCTGTCCCGAATTTACCATTTCCGATTTAATGTTTAACATTTTTCGAAAATGGATTATCATTCTTAGAAATATTATTTGAAAAATAATTTTATGTTGTCTCTATAATGCAACTGACTTTATTGTCTGGCGCGCTGCAAAATAATGCCCGCTGGCGTTACAATCTGCACCACCATTGCTCCCACGTTTGTGATTCATCGCTATATAAAAACGAACACGGGTCGACACTTGAGGGTATAGACGCAACGTAGTGTCTACTCGTATTTGTCTACCCTATTCAGACCAACTGCTAATCGCAATGCCTTGTGCAGGAACTGTTTAAATCTCACGATACGGCGACTTAAAAGCCATCAGATTGCACTTTGCTCTTTCAGAGGCGCTCATGTTGATCAACTCAACGCCACCTATCGGAAAAACATAGAATATGGGAAGTATACCTGCAGCTTATCGGGGTGTCTTCTCACCTAATTCACTATACAATTATAACTGAAAAATATATTGTAATAAGAAACAAACAAGGCATAATGCTGCGATACGTGCGTACACTGCACTTAATTGTTGTGTCCATGTAATATTTGCAAGTTTATTCCCCTACAGAATAAAAGCGCGAAGTCACCAACTTCCTGTACACCATTGGAGTAAACTATTTTTAACATTCGTGGCGATGCTATTTTTCTTATTCCAGCCTTTCACGCTTTTACTCCAGCTGGTCTCAGGAGGGAAATGCAGAGAACTGAATTGCGGATAAAAACACAGGACTTGGCGTCGAAATTGTTGTCATGAAAAATGAAGAGTGTTATCATAGCGGATAAAAAAAAGTACCAAAATGTTGGAGGAAATCAAACATGTTACGGCTCCATCGCAATCGATTTCATATTTGAATACAACGAGCTACACGCACTCTAACATCAGTATATCCACCCACACATGTACATTTATATTATTCCGGTAGCTTTTTTTATATTTCGCCCCCCCCACCCCTCCTACACACGAAATGTGAAGCAATATATATCCACACACCGAAGCATAAAAATGTAAAATATTAGATAGCGTCACACGGCAAATGATTAGGCCTATATTATTACGCATTCCGGCACATTTCTTTTCGCTTCCCAGTGACAGCTTAGTCGAGATACCAGTCTTGGCCATATTACGTGCCTTTGGTTTTATATCCAGCGTTCGACTATCATATATAGGCAGTGGCGCCCTCTACATTTACAGTGGGCGGATGGGGGGCGTTAGACACTTGACATCGGCCCCACGAAATTGAGCAATTTTTCCCGCCGAAATAAAGAGGAAGAATTGCTTTTTTGTCGCGACGTTTTCAAATGAAGAAAAAAGGGAATAGCGTTGAAACGCTCTCATTTCTCGAACGACGTATCGATTCTCATTGTGTATCACCCGTGAAAAGTAAATTTTGACTATATTGCTACTACCTTGAAATCGACGAGACCTGACAAGGTCGTTCCAAAGTAAGCCTCTGATGCAGGTAATATTCACTCGTGTCAAGATCGATTAAACGACACTCAATAATTACAACAAACGGGAAACTGTCAAAAAAGATTTACGCATGAACGAGTATTTTTCAACACCGATCCATTGAATACAGAACCTTGAGAAAATGTCAAATGCATGTTCGAATACAACTGCATGGATCCTGCGCTTTATAAGCTTTATAAGGTGAACATGTACAGTACCTCTGCTATTTGGAAAGTGTTTTCGCCAGTAGCATTTAGTCCGGTGAATCACAATCCACCGCAAAAAAAACACTACTTAATCTTCGAAAAGCCATCAAATACTTGATAGAACTTGTAACAATCCAACTGATTCTCAGGGACACCACCAGAAAACAAAAGTCAACTGCGCGATACGGAATTTAAAAAGAGAGATTATTAAATGCTCCGACTTTATTGAAACAGTGCCTCTTCCCCGAGTGCTGATGAAAACACAATTTATCAGTCAAAGTAGACGGAGCGAAACAAATGACCAATTGCCAGCATAATTGAAGACACTTTATGGCAGTTTCACACACAAAAAAAATGCACGAAGACATACCGTTGTTATACACAAACGTGCCTATCACTTTATAATGGGCTCAGCTCTTCTCCCTTCTGTGAAACAAGCAGCAAAGCATGTCCTCCGCCTTGCTAGCAAACTTGTCCAATGTGGCAGGGAGAAGACCCGCCTGGGATTAATGCCGTGATGTACGACGCGTTGCTGGCGTAGACGACGCGCAACAGAGTACAAGCCCACAAAAAATGGGTTATCCGACAGTCATTATTTATCCAACAGACAATCCAATAAAATGGTGCGCGCAACTGCGCACCGACAAGAAAAGGGCACCAGCCACTGCGCATCCACGCGAAAACGTCTTAAAAGAATACACATGTATATATACTGTAGATACCAAAGAGACGAAAAACGTCGAGGCAGCAGTTGCCATAGACTAACCGCTGGTGAAAGATATGGTGTCACGTCACTGGGACTTCACGCTCTGCCACCGTTGCCACCCATACATTAAAAAAAGTGAGTTGTTCTCGCTCTTCGGGTGGGCGACCTGGTAATATTTTCTAGCCGAGGTCAGATTTAGGTACAGTTTTTTAACGTATACCTGATATCATACGGTCACGGGTTTCACGTTGGAATTTTTCTCGCCCGACAAATTCCGAAAGGTGTCAACCGTGATTGAACCCGCAATCATGGGGCCACACCTTGATGACCGATTTAGAATTTAAAAAAATTCCCATCACTGTAGTCTACAGGCGTTTCTGTACTTGTGGGAGACACATTTTCACCAGTACCCCGGGATCACGTTTATTCGTCTTTGACCACAACGAACCTATTTCCAATAATTTCAACCAATGGAACCACAATTGAAAATACAACTAAAATGACGTTACTAAATGTAATCCAGGTCCCAAAATTGTCACCTTCACCAGTGCCATCAGAGGTGACGACTGATCCCAAGGAAAAAAGAACAGTCAATATTTTTGATAGTCGTGATGTCAAACACAGATAGACTCAAACACTGTAATCATTCAACGCTTACATTTCGTTGTAATAGAAGTAGTTTCCAGGCAGCGTGAGGGGGAAGGGGGAAGGACAGGGGGTGCGTCACTACAATGACGAAACGTACTCCTCCCTCCTCCTCGTCTGATAATTTAACGCAAGTGTCGCTTTTCCGCATCCGACCAACTATAGCAGTTTCGATTCCGACTTTCGAAACATGTTTTTTTCGTCTCGCCAATCTCGCTTTTTGTCTCCTCCGCATCTTCGACATGACTTTTTTCAAGCAACGAGGCTTCGCAGCCATAATCAATATGTTTAACGAGGAAGCGCTAATGGGACTATATACAAAAGATAATTGGGTTTTATCGATGCATGACGAGAATGGAGATTATTTTTTGCAAATGGAGCAAGCGAAATGTAGTTCTGATTTGCGATTCAATTTGAAAGAGAAAAAAAGATTATGGGTCTACACAGACAAGTCGATAGTAATTACTTCTTTTGTTCGTATCAGAAATCTATCGGATTGGTTCACTAAAAATTTCGGCCATGTATCTTCCACAAATGCAGTTGTGATTTAATTAAATAAGATTACTATCTGTAAAGCACAATCTGAAAAAAACAAATTTCTTTTTTTATCGTTCTATCGATTTTTCGTTTCGCGAACTTAAAAAAATGGTGTAATTATTTTTAAAACGTTACACTCGTATATTTAAATAGATTCGGAATTATAAGTGGACATTAGGAAGTTGTTGACGATCCAATTAGTTTAATGCCGGGACAACCCTAACCCAACTCAACTTTCTGAATAATATAGCCAACTATCGCTCACCCCAAAAAGTTAACGCCCAAATGTGGTATAAAAATGTGGCCTATTTACATTCTGTTCCAATAAATATAAACGCGGGCTGTTAAATAGCTCACGCACAATGTGAAATAGTAGACAATATTGTGGACCGACCAGAGAGTGGGTCCATACCAGACTAGATTTTTTTGTCTGGCAGTGTTTTGGTGTTGTAAAAGACAATTTATCGCGTCGAAAGCGATAACTCTGATTATTCGAGGGTTGAAGTCTCCCCGCCCCCAAATTCCTAAACCCACCACGCGTACGGCTTGAGGCCTTCGGCGAGCAGACACGATCGCCCAGCGCGTTGAAATGATTTACTAAAACATTCATGAGCACCCTGCCATTACGGCGCGGGTGGGATGGACACAGAGAAGCTCCATCACCTCTTCTTGAATCCGCTATATAATGCGGGCCGTAAAAATTGGGAGCCACGACAACAGTCTGATTGTGTACGTGGATAAAATGTGATGAGCGGAGGGGGGGGGGACTGGACTGCTTCTTCGAGTTTGAGCGAGTTTGACAATGTCCTGTTCGCTTGCTGCTTTCGGAGGCAGCTTCCAAATCTCGTTGCATGTTCTCAATCCACCAGCATCCACTAGCATCCAGTCCGTACAACCGGACGTTAAATTAAAATGTGCGATTTGCAAAAAATTAGTAGTTAATCAAGCAGGCGCTCTATCAAATCAAATTTTTTGTAAACAAGGCCAAGAGATTAGTGATACGCGATATTATTCGAATAATATTAATCTATATCGATAGTTCACAATCGAATATACAACGACAATCGCACGCCAATATACGGAAGCGCGGTTTTGGGTAATTCTAAAGTTCATACTAGTCTTTGCTTTTGTGATGTCATAAGCCACCTATCCTCATTTCGAACCTCTCCCGGCTCTTAGTCCCCCTTAAAAGCCTGTTGATGGAGACACATGCCAGTGTGTGCCGTCCCCCCTCACAATCGTAATTCGTCCATGATAAATTTTTTTGTTTATTAAATTAAAGTTTCATGAACGCAACGACATAGAGGTCTGAAACAGCTTGTAATTTATGATCTTAAGATTTGAGGCACTACATCCAGTGTAAATTTCAAGGCGCTGCGTAACACCATTGGTGAGCTCTCGAATCACATTATCTCGAATTTATAATCTTAGATTCTTTACCAATAGTTCTTCATACCTAATAAAAAAGAGAGCTCTTGTTATTTTCGAGCACCTTGTACCAGACTAGAGTGCGCCACCGAAATTTGCACCACCAAGCGATGTGGCGCGAATCTCATGCAGAGTGAAGAGCAAGTTCCCCAAGACGACGCCAGGCACCAAAAAAAAAAAAAAGTAAATAAATACAATAGGCTTATTCGTGTGAGTGTGTTTTTTTTTGTAGGTGTAGGCGCGTCTAGATGGGCGACTGAGCGGAACTGGGAATGGCCGAAAACAACCGGCCTCAAATTGCGGCTCGCCCGTGCGCCGACGTCGCCGCCGCCGACGCACTTCTGGAGGTGCCGCGCGCGCCTCAAAACACGGTGAGCATAGATGATAGAGGAGAGAGCGCTGGGCGTGTTTGCAGAGAATCTGATTACATTAAGGGTCTATTATTCAAATCAAATGCAGCGGTTGTGCCGGCACTGACAAACCGTACAGATAAAGCGTTTTCCCTCGAGGAGGCGCAACGGTAGCTGCCGCGCACGTTCGCTATTGGGAGAGAGCGTTTCTGAAAGCTTCGTTAAGCCTCGTGCCTGGCCAATGTCCTCTGGACACCACCACCACCACCACCACCGACGCTCCTCTTTCGCTTTCTCTGCTCGTCTCAGTCTGATGCACTCTTTCTCTGCCTCCATCCTCTCATTCCATCTCGACAGAATAAAAATAGTCTACCTTGGAACGGCATGGTCAATCTCGAGTGATTTTATTTTTATTTAATATGATGGCACCAATTGGCTAATTCAGATGCTCCTAACGTTATAAAATGCATGATGCCACAACTGGCATGCCCATTCGAGTACAATGGCATCGGATAACTCTGAAACTACATCTTGATATACTTAAAAATAATTCTGCACAAAAATAGAGATGCTCCAACAATGTCTTGGTTAATTCGTTTGTCTCATCTTTTCGCGAATTGAATTAAAATAAAAGATCAGATATTGATGAAACATTCCACTAGTCGCACTCATCTGAAAGATAATTTTAAATATCATAATGCATTAGTCTGGACCAATTTATTGATGTGATTGGGGAGCCTTGAGAAATAAATGGTCTGGAAAGATAAAATAAAAACTTGGAAGTCGACCTCGCTCCAAAAGTGCAGATGCCAAATGGCGGTTGGCCGAGGTGCCTGGCTAAGAAAAACGCAACCGAGACACAATTTTATCGATTAGTCTCCAAAAATCCTGCGCCACATTCTTCCACTCGAGAACTAACACACGAGTCTAGCATGCAGCCATGCAGGCACAAAGCCGCAACCAAAAAGTGAATTTCTGCTCGCTGTACAAGATCCGGGAACACACACACAGAGAAAAGTGCAAACGTAAATATTCATTAATGACGACAAAATCGTAGCCCTAAAACCACTAACCGAGTCCCAAGAATTCAAATAACCTCTGCAGAGAGAGGGGGAGAGCTAAAGAGAGAGAGAGAGACACGCGAAAAGACGGAACTCGGTTCCTCCCCACGTCATCTGGAAAATGGTGACTTTTATGACCAACAACGTTTGGCTGAAAACGAATATCCGGGAAAGGAGGAGTGATGGGTCCCGACCGGGTCAGATCCTCCCCGCGAAACAGGTCGACCAATTATCGGGTCACACTTGACCCAAATACGATAGTGAATCACGCCAAAACGCAATCACTAAAAGTTATCAAGGTTAGAAGAGAACAAAAATAGCAATTGCTGCCCCTGAAATTGGCAATCACTACCAAGTTCAGCGCTATGTTATTAGGATTCGGTACACGCAATTTCAGACTAAATCAGTTCAGACTAAATTAAATACGTGTATCTAAATGAGAGACTACCCAACAAGAATAATGATCAAATTTCCCGCAATCAAAATTTGAAATCACGAGTAAAATATAAATTAAATAATGTCAAGTGCGCTTGAATTAAAATATCACAAACCAAAAAAACATGTACGTACGGTACGTTTAGTTTATGAAATAAAAAATCAAGGCTTACGCTACATAAATAAATATGAGACAATAAGCGAAAATAATTCAACATGCAGTGCATACCTTGCATACGGTGACGTCTCGCCACCATAAGCCCTGCTCACGGAAAGATAAGTTACAACCCAAACACTTCATCGGAAATCTATAAGTCTTTCAAGTGTGGGAGCGTCGGTACTTTCAGTCTCGGCGCTGATCTCTATCACCATCTTAATACTGAGAACGCCCGTTGTCCGGAACATCCTCGACATTATCTTATGGCAACGAGTCACGCAAGAAAAAAAAACAGTCTGATAAGAGACGCGCCATCAACTCGTAAACGTTTGTTTTTTGGGACACACCCACACAAACACGCTGATCGCCTGGCGGGGAATTTTCAAATTGGTAAGACTCTGACGTACACAGAATATACATGTACATGAACGTCACATTCACCACCCAGCGGCTGCATGCACAATCACGCTAATAAGATTTCGATTTATCCTATATAGATGTACGCCCCCACCCACGTTGGGCCCTATCGCTGTAAGCGTCATTGATTGAAGGAGCCCACGACGCCGGCCTTATTACAAACTTGTTGTTCACCAACGAATTCGGATTCTTCAATTTCTATGAATATTCAGAAGACGTTTTAGCGTGAGAGCACAGCCGCAGTCGATTGCCCCCCACCCAAAATTTTCTCTCGCCGTCACAAGCCCGTCGATGGTCTCGATTTCGTCGGGTACAGCATCATATCATTATAAGACCCGAGTCCAAAAGAATACCCTCGCCATAGGCCCCATTCGGGGCTGCTCGTGGGTACATTACAATTACAAATACAAACAGCCCCGGATGTGGCCTATGGCGGGGGTCAAATGACCAGTTAAGGACAAATGTATGGTTGTCCTATCCTAACAGGCTCTTGACTTGAGACTCATTTAGGCTATTCCACTGTCGACACACTCTGGGGAAATA
>JAQGBY010002334.1:0-23567 GCA_034698785.1 Mycogona germanica
AAGCACCATGAGGGGGACGTAAGCCTGTAGTGCGGTTGACTACAGTTGATGGAAACTAAAAAAAAAAAAAAAAAAATTAGCTACAACTCCATGAAGGCAATAAATAACGAAATTGTTTTACTTTCATTTAGGCGCAAAACCAAAGACCTCGATCAAATCCCCCAACAAACTTCACACGATCGAAGAGGAGGACGACCAAGACGATACCAACGATCGGTCTCTGCCTAAAGAAGAATTCAGTCATGAACACTCGGCTGGCAACGTGTGGCCACCTATCGCCACCGGGCCGCGAATAAGACCCAAGCCCAAGACCGCCTTCAGCGAGGACAAACCAAATTCCTTGGAGGTAATCGCAATCGATCAGTCACAATGTTATGTAAGTGTGTATCAAGATCAATTTGATCACCCTTCTGATTCAACAAATTAAAGAGACAAGTCACACACAAAATATAACACTTCAGATTGATCCCAATAAGTGGTCAATTTATAGGCGCAATACTTCTTTCATCATAATACATTTTCATCTATGTCGGGCGCTACGCACAAGAAAAACAATATAAAAATGGTTAGACATAGGTCAATAATATGGGGAGCGACCCCTCTTACTATGGCTGCTCACGAAGTCCTCTCGATCTGAACACGTCCCACGATCGTTCTCCTCGTTGCCACGAATTTGTTACGATTGGTGTCCGCTTTTTCGAATGTAGAAATAGCAAAATTGGCTCATCATTATGAAGCCATTCACAGATTACCAAAATTCCGCCGAGCACGAAACACTTTTAATCCAACCGCCGTGAACTTTCTTCCTCGTCGATCGTCGGTACGCATGGCTGCTTTTACACAGCCTCGGGTCGCAGAAAAGTTTTTTTCGGCGGCCGATAGCAGGGTCAATCCTGCTGACGAAATTGATTTGCACACTGTATATCTTCGTGTTACATTTGTGTCCACTTTATTTCTCAGAAGAAACAAAATACTTAAATTTAAAGTGACACCAACAGGTTATGCAGGGTTTTTCGTCACGGTTGGCATTGTCCAATTTCTCGTCCGAAAATTACTTAATTCGAGTATTTCATTCTCGCGATAAAAATGAAAACCAGCTCATCAGATTGACAACAGGGAAGTGACACCGAGATTGGTACGAAAATCGCCGACCAAGACTCGGGTCATGACCTCCAGCGCCACCCCTACTCCCATTGGTATCGTCAGGGGGCGCTGTCATCTGAAGGGGGAGTGAAGGAAGAGGAAGGACGGATTCTACGATTCCGAATCTTACAGTTATAATATGAATTTAATAGCGGTGCGACAAACGATTCATTAACAACCGGCGGAAACAAGCAAATGGTTCGATTTATGATTGACTTGATAAAATTGTGCTGGAATGTTAGGGGAGAGCGTTGGATTAATGATGAACGTTCAGAAAACTTCAGAACAAATAAATTAGAAACAGGGCACTCCCCTTCGTCCGAGATTAATAACACACAATTTTCGAAATTTCTAAAAAAATGTATTTTTAAATGAACGACAAAGTGCGAACTAAATCGGACGTCTTCTTGATATTCCAGCAAGTCAACGTAAAGAGTTTCGACACCTGGAATGAATACGACAGCGGAACGGAAGGTGGAGGTGGCGGAGCAATGGGTGGCGGTAACGGAGGTAGGGGGCGCCACATGTACACAGACCTCAACAGCGACGAGTCGTTCTTCAGGACGCAGGCGCAGCAGCCATCAGAGGGCGGCGCCAAGACATCGTCGTCGTCCATCGCAGCGGCGCACGTGCCCGGCAGTCTAACGTCTAGCGGCGGCATGACGGTGTACCAGCCCGCCCCGCCGTCTGGCGGCAATTCCAGCGACGACCTGGAGCGGATGTCCAACGCGCGTACCCTTCCACGCTTTCATAGTCTAATTGGGAACTTTAAGAACACGTTCGGTCCGTCGCGCGGTCATGCCGTGCCGCACTTTATCAGCGACGAGGCGGGCGACGACAGAACGTATGCCGACCAGTTGATAGCCAATAGCTTCGTTCTGGGAAAAGGTGTGTGATGGCTTAGTTTTCCAGTTTAGTTTCTTGTTTTGTGACACATTAAAAAAAAGTCTAAAGATGAGTAATCTGCATTATCGTCTTCTTGAAAAAAAAAAAAGTAATTTTCTAACTTCAAAATGTGTCCCGATAATCGTGCGCAGGTAAACCGGAGCATCTAGAGTTCCACTGGATGATCACCAACTGGTCCACATGTTCGGAGTCGTGCGGCGGAAACGGAATCCAGGTCCGGGCCACCCAGTGCATGGTGCGCTTGCACAACGTCACCAAATCGGTGGACAACAGTCTGTGCAAGGACGCGAACCTGGAGGCTCCGCTGGGCATCCAAAAGTGCGGTCTGACTGAGTGTCCGCGTTGGGAGACCGGACCGTGGTCTGGGGTAAGCATGTCATTCGAATGAACTGATAAAAATTTGCGAGCTTACGAATTTTTGAGGTACTCTCGTATAATAACAATAAATTTGATCACACGATGTTTTAAATATGACATTACTCTGTAGTCTTCAGTCGAAATAAGCTTAGCGCAATAAATTATCATTAATGATGCTGTATTTGTTAATGTTTCGATGCATCACATTTTTGGCATCGTATTAGCAAACAAGGTCATTACAATTTTGGATTTTCTTGCGTGTATGTATGAATGGACAGTGTGACGAGTCTCGCTGCTTTAACTGGAACACGGCCATCCAGCGACGTTCCATCAAGTGTCTACTGAGCAACGGAACCCAACTGGAGGAATTCGACTGCGACAATAACACGAGACCACGAGAGAAGCGAGAGTGCTACAACGACAAGTGTCGGGGCACATGGAAGGTCGGGCCCTGGTCAGAGGTCAGTAGAAATATATCTCTGCAGTCTTGACATATTTCGAAAATATAAATCAATTCGTGAAATAATAAATAATGACACCTGGAAGAGAAATGAACAATATCCCTCTTAGGATCCCACAAGGGATATTACAATTTCCTTTATAAATTCTTGGAAAATTTGTTTTGGTATTTTTTAACCAATGATGTCTCACTGTTGAAAAAATAAAACGTGAAATCCTTGATTGTACCTATCGATTAATTTACTGTTTTTAAAATATTGCTAGTGTGTGGCCTCCTGCGGCCAATCCGGCATCCGTAGCCGGATCCTCAAGTGCGTCTGGTACGGAACGCAGAGGCCAGCAGGCAACGCCTGCAGGATACAGCCCCGTCCATCGGTGGTGCAACCATGCTCGGGGCCAGTGTGCTCGGACAGTAAGTAATAACCTCGCATATCCCTCCAGCTCCCATTTTCCCCGTATAGAGCTCACCCTTAGCCTTCCCACTCCCACTCCACTCGCCCCACACCCACCTCTTTATGCCATCACCATCCGTAAAAAGGCCTCCAACACGGGCCATTCGGATTCTAATGCAAAGTTGAGAGATCACTGTCACCGTCACAACCATCACAATGTTACATTAATATGCAAATGGAGCGTTGGAACGATGCGGAGAGCAATTCAGACCGATTAGCAATAAATCGTTCAATAGATGTGAGTGTGTGCGATGTTTTACGAAGTATGTCACGTCATCAACGTTTTACCGGTACGGGTTGTCATTCTTCATTTTTTGTACATAAGACATATTTACAATTACCATTTTTGGTTTGTGTGTGAGTGTGTATTGTATTGTGTTCGATTTTGAATATATTTGTACAACGCTCTTCGGAGCAACAAATTCGTACGTCTGTCATCAATTGAATGTTAGTAGGCCATGATATCCACTCCATATGTAGTCGGCAAAAGAAACACTTATCACAACAGTTACTTGAAATCACATTCTATGTCAAAACACTTGAATATGATATATCATTAATGTCATTTGTACTTAGCTAGGATCATCCACGAGTGATTTATTTATTAGATTCCGACTTTTTAAAACATGATAAAACTATTATTTCACAAGGTCACAGTTGGTGCCACTAACCAAGTGATGAAATCATGATTTTCGAATGTCAAATCGGGTATTCGTCTTGATTCAATTTCTCGAGCGTAATTTTAATAAATATTCTAAAAGAAAATGAGTCCCACATGTGATATATAGTTGGCAGCATTTTTGTTCGCTTATTATCTGTGCAAATACGCTTAAGGAAGCAAAAATGAGCTTGAATAAAAATAACCAACCCTTCAAAACAGGCCAGTTTTACTTGGCGAACGAAACGATCGACTAAAAAATTACTCAGCCTAACTGGCGCTAAATTGGATAGCCCCCGTGTCATACATAAAGCTAATCTAGGGGGAGCTTCTTTATGTAAGCGTTATCACGGATACAGGGCGGGACGAAAGTATTTCTCGCATCATTACTGGTATTACAGGGATTTAACAGATTCAAAGCAAAATTATGAATCAATGCGTTTCTCGCAAATCTCAAAGGCACAGAAAGAAACTGGATCTGCTCACAGATAAACTGAAGACCAAATCTGTTTAAAAGTTTAAGTAAAAAAAAAGTTTGAGAAATATTTCTGGAAATAATCCACAGAAACGTCAATAATTTGGTCTGACATACTAACGGGGGTTGTGCAGTTAAAGGTGAAATATAATTTCAAATTTAACCTAATTAAATGAATATAAAAATATAAACAAATAATTCCATTTGTTATGCATTCAACAGAAAAACATTATTTCATATTATATTTAATCAGGGAAAATGACTTGAAATTATGACTACATATCTCCAATAGCAGGTTATTAGTATTAATATTTTAGCCTGTGTCTGTGTAAATTAGTTTCTTTCTTATTTTTCCTCTGTTGTACATATTTTAACAGTTTTTGGTGTGGAAGAAGTTGTATGTCCTTTTTTGCTCCTTATTATTGTTATTAATTTAATTGCATATATTATTTGATTTCTTGCATTTATTTTTAATTTTTGAAGAATCATCTCTTGCGGTTTTTATGACACAGGTCTGTTTTTTTTGTTACATAATTCATCATGAAATTCACAGTAGCATATATTTTATTTCCTCCCCTTGTGTTCTTGTTATTTGTGTATGTCTGTAGGTTTTGTTTCTAGATGATATTTATATACACATTTTTGTCGTAGCCACAAAAAGGTAACATTGATATTTCGTGTGAAAACTGGGGTCCGACACATTTACATACCAAGTGTTTTTTGTCTCCCACGACACTGGCAATGACGACATCGTCCACAAAACTTTTTTATACATGCTTCTACAATATATTGTATAATTATTGCCGCATTCTGTTCGACGTCTAGCTGTAGATGAAATGCCATTTTTATGGTTCCATATATTATCGCAAGTTTAGCCGAGTTATTCTTGTATTAATTGTGTTCCCATGTGTTTTCAATCATATGTTTGAGTGAGACAATAGATGTTTCGTCAATTTATGTGGAGTAGGTATCAATCTTGATATTGTAATGTAGTTTAATGATGCTAATTTAATTTTTTTGTTTAAATTTGGAAAAGATATTGGAAAGCAAATAAGACATCTTAAAATGCAGCACAACAAGAAAAAAATTGTATTCTGGAATGATTCTAACTGTGTCAAGTATTGCTTACATATCTATAGTTCAGTGTATAGGTTATAATCACTAAATTAAGAGAAGTATTGAATTTTTAGACAAAACGAGGATTTCGATTTGACTTGGGCTTACGTTTACACTGTAAGAGTATAGTTATTGCCAACTAAGCACATCACAGGTGTTTTGACTGGCAAACAATTATAAGATAGATATCTTGAAACAAAAGAATTAATAAATTTTTACCAACCCAGAATAACTTCCTATTAAATTTAACAAATAAAATAGCCAATTGTTTGTGGCATCGTTGACTCAAATTATAGTTAAATTAGATAATTAAGAATCGCTACTAGATTTTACAAGCATCTTAAAAACAAAATCGAATTTTCAGTTAATGCTTTTGATAACCATTAATGTGACACAATCATGTGCCTGGTACATTCAATCTTGCAAAATATTCACATCTTCTATCGCCACACTAAACACACACAAGTCGTCATATATTTAGTTACTAGTTTTGTTGTAAAATTTTGTAAATAATTTGACAATACCAAATACAGGTACATACATGTATATATAAATTTCGAGGCGATTGAAAAAGATTGCAATCAGGGACGAAACCATAATTTGTGGGTGCAAGTGATACACATCAGTTGTGCCACCTTCTCATTCAAAACCAACAGGAAATCAATCAAAATTTGTTTAATACTCTGTAAGAGCAGTTAGTTTTGTGACAAAATTCATTATAAGACCTATTCAACATTGCCCTGCATAACACCAATGTGGAATTCAGAATAAGTTTCATTCAAAGTAATTTATTGTATACTTTCTCACGCCATTCATGTGTTTTTATATATTAATTAGATCTTTCAACTATAAGCGGGATTTTTAATTTTTTTTAATTTACATAAATGGTGGCAAAAAGGACGTAGCTGCAATAACCAGATCCAATCCTTTTCTTACGTTCCTTTCTTTCATCACTGACACGTTAGACGTATTTGTTCTGTTCTGTAATATTGTTGTTTGTTGTCACACCTGTCTGTTTTCTTTGGCCACAATGCTTTCAAGCTGAACACTAGCCTATCCCCATGCACCGCAATTTCATGTTCTTAGAAATAGATGCACTGCAGTGACATCACTGAAAGTACATGCGCTTGTATTATTTCAATTTAATGACAAGCTGCAATTTTTGGCTAAATAACATCAAATATAATTTTAACTTTTAATTTTTACCGTTTTCTCAAGGATTCGACTTCAAATCCATGTAACAAATCCAGTGAAATATTAAAATCTGAATTATTATTACATGGTCTGTGATCCGGGTGAAGAATTAGTGACACAAATTCTAGTGGAAAAGAATGTCTTGCCAAACCAAAATTTCGTACTTAATAATAATAATAATTTCGTACCCTACAGAAAAGGATTTCAAATTGGGTATTAAAAAAAACCTGCGTACTTGCAATACACAATGCTCATACCTATGCACCACACACAGGTAATTTGTTTCCCGGCCCAGGCATGAGAAACTGTTGTCCTATCAAACACTTTCGTTGAACGGATGCATGAGTCTCTCTTGATGAATAATGCATCGACCGTCAAACCCATAATCGTCAAAGTGCAAACTCCAATTACTAGAAACAGCAAATTTAAACCTGATTTTCATCGAAATAAAATTGCGAGTTTTCAATTCTTAAAAAACTTTGCTTAAACCCAATCACCAAAGTAAAAAAATTATGAAAATTACTGAATTTAAAAATAACAATTGATAACACATTATGATACTCATATCATCACAATCCATTTTAAAAATTGAATTAAAAAATAAATGAGGACGATCAGGGCAGCATTGAAACTCAAGACCAACTATGGTTGAACTCATTCAAGAGCAATACATTGCATTTCATGTTTCTCTTTAACATGTAAATCAAGTTTATTGTTTCTGAATAAGTTGGCCACTCCTGGTTACAGCTGCCCTGGCTTATCCATTTCGTCCATGTCAAATATTTTGAATCTCTCATGGTGGGAATGAGCTTTTCACACAATGTTATCAAATATTGTCGTTTGACATAGTGACAGCAAAAAATAATTTTACTCCAAATGTGAGAATCACAAGTCGGTGATGCAACTACTTCTTCCCATATCCATGCCCCCTCACTTTCCTAACACTTCCTGTTACTTATTCTATTGCTTCCGCTTCCGCTCTATCTGTGTTCCCATGTTGAAGTTGGGCGGGGGAACCCTTTTCACAAAGCTTCTCTGCAAGCCTATGGATTTTTCACTCTTTGTTTGCCTTTTTGCAGCCGTGAACTGCGTTGACCTGTCCACGTTTTGCGACCGCGCCAGCGCGCTCAACATGTGCCGAATGTCTCGGTATCGCACGCTGTGCTGCAAAGCGTGTAGGGACAAACCGAGTTGAATGGGGACCAAGCCGCATCCCATAGGCACTCTCGGTCACACTCACACACGCTCCTGTTATATATAAAACCCATAGCCAAAAAAATATCATCTGTTGCCTGAGACAGCGCCCCCTATGTTTGTTCTCTGCTACAACTCTCACGCTATCTCTATCTCTTTCTCTCCACTCACGCTCGTGATGCATGTGTGTCCAAAGAGGCTGCGCACCCGTACCACCACCACCAGATGGCGCGCACGCTTCGAATCACCTTCGCTTTTTCTTGCACCGCTTGATCACAAACCCACGGCGCTGGCCTCTTCTACTTCACTATTACTTCTACTCCTCCTCCTACTACTACTATTCTACTATTAATATAATTACTAGTAAATATTTTCTCCGGGGAATCAATCTAATGATCCTTGAACAATAAAGATCCAAAATTTCAAAAGCAAAATGCAAAGCCAGTAGTAAAATAAATGTGTATGATGAGTATAAATAAAACTAATACAGTAAGGTAGCTAAATCTCTATCTAGATTAAGACACGAAAACCCCATAAAAACAACTTGGTGCTTCATGATTGGTGGAAACAACACAAACTCCGACGTGAAAACAATAAATCAATTTTCAACGTGTGAAGAACAAATTCGACGACCGAAAACAGCCAATTCAAATCGGTTTTGGTAATCACCGAATTTTATTTGTGAAATTCCCAATTATCATTACATCAGTCTCCACACACACTTGGAAACTGTGCCAGCGCCTTTGTCACACCGCCGCCTATTACGTATACTTGAACTCCATATTATAATAAATGTGAAAAACTGGGAGCGACTAGGCGAGAGACCAAGTGTGGCTTGGCTTTCCGATGATGATGTTGATTTTCCGACAGCGCCACTGACATAAAAACTGAGCGCTGAAATCGGTGCAAGAATTGGTTTCTCGCGTTTCTCTTTGTAACACGGATGGGGACAACCAACCGAATCTTGGTTAACGGATGAAATAAACAATACCAACATGAACACCTACTCATGTGTGACTGGATTGAAATTGAGAAGAAAAAAACTTTTGTGTCGTTGGCACCTGCTCGAGCAAAATGAAATCCTGTGGCCGCTTCATTTTTCCATATCTATACAATTACTCATTGAAGCCAAGACAAATATTAAAAGATATATATAGCTTATGGAACGTAACTAGGTATTTGAATTCATTTAAAACACCTTGTTTGATGTTTCGAAGTCGGTAAATGCTGTTGAATAGGCAACTGAAGCCAAGAGTGAATACACGTTTCCTATTGATACTCGACTAGAACATGGTAAAGGAGCTGGAAAATGTCTGTTAAACATCCGATATGTAATTATGCGAGCGTACAAGATTGATGAAAAGCGTTTTGAAAACACTTGAGAGTAAATATTTCCAATTATTTCTCCTGATAACTTTGACAAGATGATTGATTTCCTGCATGCCATTAAAATGATGGTTCTATTTAGCACTTGATAATTCATTAGTCATAATGCGCGACATTACTTAATAACATAATTATAAAGCGAATAACCAGGCATCCATGTTCGTCCATCAAAATTAAGAAAAAATATCTTTCCCATACCAAAATAAATCATCATGGTTTGTGAATATCGAGATTCAATTTTTGAGTGTAACTAATGAATCTCACCACCCTGTCACAATACAATCAGTTGATTAGTTGATTATGCAATTTAAGGCTAAAGATATACGGACATGTATGCTAGTCAAATAGGCTAACTAAAAAAAATAATTAAAAGACTAGCCATTTTTGGTGGTCTTGCTACGAAAATTGATAAAAATAGCCGTTTATGCAAGTCAATCTATATGCAAAATTTAACTGCCACTACACATCATTTGACCGTTCCTCATGCTTAACCAATAACCATCTGCCTTTAAAAAGACTTAGATCCTTACAATCGGAGTATTAATGGCTTTTCACTCTTGAAAAGATAATGAAATATTTTCCGCCTTTATTGCCCAGCTTGGATTGCATTTGTTGTTTTAAAGTAGCCACCAAAGAAACACTGAATAGTTGAGTATAGGGAACACGTCATGTGTATGTGAAAATTAATTTTCTATTCAATTGCACGCACCACTTGAAACTTTGTTGCAATAAGACTGAACTGCGGAGTAAAAAAGCAGCAATGTTCAAACAACAAATGACCCAGCCACCTTGTTATAAAATTACATTTGATTCAGACAGTTCCAAGTTAATGCTGCCGCTACTGTAATTGCGCCAATGCTTTTATCGGTGAATAATTAATTATGTTTGGTTAATTTATGAGATTTCTATCTTTGCCATCAATTCCAGTTTCCGGTTTTGACATATCTGTTATATTCGTGCCTAAGAATACCATACAGGTGTCCTTGGGTGGCAAAAACGGCTATTCCCATGTAACAGTATTGGCGATCAAGAAGTAGCACTAGTTTAAGAATTTGGTATGAATGGTTTCCACATTTCGTTCTCATTATTTCAAAATTAACTGCCCTATTAATATGTATTCTCATTTAATATTGGGCTTGCGTATTTATAAATACTGTATATGCATTTTAATATGTTGCTATTAATCAGATTTTAATATTACATGACCCCG
The DNA here is from genome assembly GCA_034698785.1 of Mycogona germanica. Lineage (NCBI taxonomy): Eukaryota > Metazoa > Arthropoda > Diplopoda > Chordeumatida > Chordeumatidae > Mycogona > Mycogona germanica. The sequence goes on from JAQGBY010002334.1 coordinate 10,551, forward strand.
TTCTTGTAATCGTGGGGAACTTCCGCAACAAACCAAACCCTTAATCACAAGATAAAGCAATTATTCAAGTATATTTCAAAGTATATTTATATTTGCTTATTTCAATTATAATTATTATATTTCTATTGGAATTTAAAATTAATGTTTCATTCATCATTATGAAACAAATTGCCCAACTTAAAATTATTATTGACAACACACAAATATGAAACCCACATTAGAGATGGAAATACGGTTTTGAACGTATCTTGAATCATTTAGGTACAGTACACTTATATGTTGGTTAATTGGCCAAACAGTTGTTACCATCTCAATTAAATCAATTTTTATTGGTGGAAAATTGCCAGATACATATTTAAAAAAGGATAGATGGATAAAAATTGAATATCATATGAGAAATTTTATTTTGCTCTCCAGTAACTATTTCACTGTCCAGTCAAAAAATATATTTCATCCCCAGCGCCAGCCCTAATATTCACCCCCCCCCCCTCCTCCAGGAAGCCAATTATCTTTGTCCTTTTTTTACAATTTCACAAACGTAATTTGTAGCATGACTTTGTATATGTAAATTGTAATTAATAACGTTTAGGTGTAAATTTGCATTGTTTTCGAGTGACAACATGTATAACGTATGATTGAATGTATTCATTTGACAAATAAACATTCCACTATAAAATCAGTCTCGGTTGAATACTCTCTTATAGCACTGTGTATTTTAGTGCCTGATCTGTTGAGGTTTCTTTTGTGAAACCAAATGGGGTTTCCAAGTACTGCTAAGGTCAGAATCAAAACGCACTTTGAAACAGAGCGGGTGCTTACTAGTCTTAACACAGTAAGTTCTAGCTGAAACTTCTGATAACTAAAAATACAAATCTGACTAGCATTTCATATAAAAATCGACAACAACTCCGTCCATGAATAAAAACAGTGACTATTTAAATATGAATTTTTGTTACGATTGCGCTTCCTACGATTGAGCCATGCCGTCATGTACGAGTGCTGGTGGATCGGAAGAAATCCCGCCAAGCCTGTTCAGATTAATATCACAGAAAAACTAAACCACCAATTTTAATGCCCAGTTGTTCTGTAGAAATGAGTATTACAAACATAGGTTTGGAACACCCATTACGCTGTCATCGGCACCATGAAAGGAAGAAAGGACATCTTGGGTGCAACCCATCCGGGACAGTTGGATCGACAACTTGTATGCATTTGTTGCATACATGCATTGTTTTATTACTATTGTTGATTGGCAAAATCAAAATATTTTTGCAGATAATGTGCGAGGAACCCCTCCCGAGATTTCGGATTTTAATCCGACAGTGTGCACGATCGATCCAAGCGTAGGGTCTTACGTTGTACGAGCATTCGAATTATATTGTCATGGCAGCCTATTCGCATGACTGGGAAACGTCTGCTATCCAATTTGCCAGAAGAGGAATCATGACGTGACATCATGCGAAAAATGATGTTCTGGTTTAATATAGTCGACGGATGCTGGGGTAACGGCTTTTATGTAAAGGGCAAATTATTTCGAGAGATAGCAGCAGCGTCTGTCATTATAAATTGAAAAAATGAATTGGAAAAATAAATACAGCACAAATGACAAAAAAAATTAATTATGATATCCATTTCTAATTTATTAATCGTTATTTTGGTTGCGCTTGGACATGAATTTCGATTTTTTTATTCACTTATTTTTACAAAAAATATTTTATTTATGTCACTATTTTGTAGATACCTCTTCGCGAAAGTTCTCCATCAATTGTCATCAGATAAATCATCCTATGTTGATGAGATGATTGTCCTTTATTTATTTCATCCTATGTGTTGGTTACAAAAAAGAATGTCACCACTCACCTAAATCAAATAAATATAGGCGTTTCCATATATGTTTCCAGGTAGGTATAGCGCTTGGAGCGTCCTGGTATAAATTTTGCGTGAATGCCAGTTTGCTTGGGTTTGTATGCTGCACCGAACCACAATGATTGTGCGCAACTCGCGGTAGGCTGCTAGTACGAGTACACGCCGCCTGGATAGATGCAGAATGTGATTAGACGTGCTCCGGTGGATTTCCAATGCTGGCTCGGATGAATTTCTCTCTCTCTCTGCCAGCCGCGTAACGTACGAAACGAATTATCGAAATACCAATCCTTTACACACTTTGAAATCAAGACAAATTCATTGAAAACACCTTTTCTGGAAGTGGGGAAAATTTGATCGAATCGGAATAATTTGAAGCTTGGTTTCTTTTGGTCTTCTGGATTCAACATGGGTAATAAGGTAGTGACATTTACTGACGAACAGCTGGATGACTATCAAGTAAGTTTGACCTTTTTTTTGTACATGGTGTATTTAATGTTTTTTTGCTTTAACCTCACGAACAAAAACATATTTTCTGACGCTATTTGATTTTTGTAACGATAATGTTTTCGTAAGTAACGTTCCGCTTATAATAAATTGTGTATGAATGTGATTAATTTTCCCGCCTTCCCTCACGCTAGCAGAGACAGCGATCCAATCGTTAAAAAAATCTGAAATTGATAAGATATCTAATCACTCACCTTATCATGCGTGACTTTTCTCCTGGTGATGTGATGTGCTAAAACATAACATCCGAGCAATCGTTTTATAAAAGCTAGTTTGTGAATGCGGATGTCGCTTTTAGGAATAGAGGTTTCCGCAATCATCAATTGCGCGCTGCGCTTTTCCAATAAACGCCATCTTATCCGCTAGCCCAACGAAGTTCGTTATCAGAAAATTCCAATCAATTCGTTATATCCTTGTTATACTATCCAAAGTATAAATTACAAAAAATGTAAGTACAAAAAAATGATATTAATGCACACTGGCAAAATCTAGTTTATCCATCTGACAATTTCGTTGCATCGTTTGCTCCGCGACTTGATTTCCACATAACATAAACCCCGAATGCGGACTCCACCCTGAAGGAAAAAACACTCACGCTGATGCATGTTTCAGGAGAGATGGCTAACCCGTGAAATAGGGTGTGCCGCCAGTTAGACCATCAGTTGGAACGGCCCGCCAACGTTGGCCGACCTCTTTTCTGCAGGCTCCGCTAATGTTGTTATTGTTATTAATGAATGCGAAGGGAAAACACCCGCATGGCTTTGACGGGCGTGGCTACCTGAGTTCATGTCAGTGTGCCACAATGACCCAAAAAGAGTGTCGAACGCAACTCTCGAAGACAAACGACTTTCTGATTTTTTATTAATATTTAAGTCTTGGGACAATTATTAAGCGCCACCATGATTAAGCGACACATGGCGACGTATGGATAATGAAACGAGACAATCTTTGAGAAGAAAAGAAATTAAGGAATTACAATTCCGTTCCGACTATGAGAATATCCATGTTCAATTTAAGAGAAATAATTTAAAACTATCACTTTAGGAATCCTAAGATTTGTTGCCCTTTCTCTTTTTAGGATATCACATTTTTCACCCGAAAGGAGATTATGAGGTAATCTAGACAAATTGGTTAATTTATCAATTTTGGTGTATTGCTAGAATTATCCGTGAAATAAAATAAAATAATACACCATTGTTTTGTTATATTGCCAACAGACTCATGAAATAGCTACTAATGAATGTTATATTTTAAAATAAGCGCCGTAATAGGCCAAAGGAGATTTCCATAGATAATTTCCAAACCTTCTATGGAGGTTCACATCGGTTTATTGAAGGGCAAGTTTTGTTGCTTAGGATTTTCAGACGCTACCGTGAGTTGGATCGCCGTGGCGTACCGAAGACCATGACCGGAAGCGAAGCACAGACCGTTAAAGTTAACGGCGAACTAATTGAAAAAATGCCGGAGTTCAAGGTAACGAATTGGCACAGGACCCAAATTAGATTTTTTCTTGAGCTGCTCTTGATTTGATGAAGAATAATTGTTTTATAGGCCAGTGGTTTTATTAAGTAATATTTAACAAGGTATGTGATACAATACATGAAGTGTATAGCTATGGCATCCCTCTGTGAAATTAAGCTTACGTAAAGATATCCGAAAAATGGCATGATTAAACATACTCGCATTAGTTTGATCATTTCGTCGAGATCACGGTGAAGTAAAAACAAGAATAGAAAAATATAATTTTTTTAACAAAATACTGATAATAAATGTCGTAAGGTGTGATTTTTTGCTCAGGAGAATCCATACAAACGCCGTATTTGCGAGGCGTTTTCGGACGATGGCAGCGGGAACTTGACGTTCGACGATTTTCTGGACATGTTTTCCGTTTTCCACGAACAATGTCCCCGAGAAATTAAAATGTTGCACGCTTTTCGGATTTACGGTAGGTCTCACCACTCTTTATTTTTTCAAAAAATAATATGAATTAACAAATTTGAAGAAGAAAACAAGAGCGCAATGCCAATTTTTTATTAAAGATTACAAGATATTGAACTTTGGCAAATTTGAATCGGGAACCCAGGATATACTCGTGCAATAAGGATGGGGGGAAAATAAGAAATCCTCCACATAGTCGTTAACTGTCGCATGTGGCGCATATAATTCCTTACCAACTGGGATGTCTTATCTCATCATGATACAGATTACGATTCAGATAACTTTATCGGTCGCGAAGATTTGGAAAAGGCCGTCACTGCGCTGACCAAGAGTCAACTAACCCCCGACGAAGTGGCATTGGTCTGCGAAAAGGTAACCTCAATGTCTCTTGTCCTTAAGATAAATAATTTATAACATTTCAAATATTATTTTTATCAGTGAATACAGAGGTACTATCAAGATATTGGCGCAGAAAAACCAATTTAAAGAAAAACTTTTTGACAGGTTCTTGAGGAAGCAGACGTTGATGATGATGGGAAATTATCGAGTATGGAATTTAACAATGTTATTGTTCGAGCACCTGAATTTTTGAGGTATTTGCATTACAGCTTATTTGACTACTAAAATAATTAAATCAACCAGTCCGGCCCACCCAGTTGGAGTGCCAAAAACAAGTCAGACCAGCGATTGATTTCCATGTTCAATTCCTTTCAGCACTTTTCACATCAGGATTTAGATCTGAAGTACACTCCTAAGCCGTTTCCAACTTTTCGTACTTTTCCTAAGTAATCTTGGATGTCAGTGCACTTCCTCATCCGTTACACAAAATCAATTGTGTCTTTATGGCTACGAGATGTTGTTACATGTCTTCAAGCACTTTCACCAAATGTAATCTTAAAGGAGTAGCTGAAAAGTATTTAAAAATCCGTGAATTTCAACAACGCAACCCAATTTTCGTTTTGTACGTGCTTGTATTATTTGGGTAGGTAAGCACATGTGCAGTTAATTGTATGTAGATTGAATAAATAGGTATTTTCATTGTAATAGGTAGGTCTATAAATCTAAATTGAAGAGAAAAAAAATGAAATGTCAATAATTTTATTTCTGATGTCGATGATATTAAAAAGACAGTGGAACAGTACACTTGGGTGATGGAGGGGAGGGGGAAGGTAATTAGCTGAGTCATGCGCAGATCGGATGTCGTCTTGTGTGTGTATATAGAATGACAACTTAGAAAGGATAGTATAATGTACTGTGAAGTCTGGTGACAACAGAAGTCGGGCGAACTATAATTTTCAGCACATAAAAATGAAAATCCGTGTAATACACATAAAATCCAGCTGTCCGTTTCATTGTCTTAATAATCCGTAAAGACGGATTAAATCGAGAAAAAACGGCGCCTCTGCCTATATAGAACTAACAAGGTTGAAATAGTCAATGTCGTCAATTAGGTCACTAGAAAACCAACTCGAGTGAAATGTGTACATGTACATGTGGAAATTCTAAGAATTTGACTAGTTCTATAGGTTATCGGAGAAAAATACGGACAAGATGAAACACTGCATAAAAACAGTCAAGCACTCTTCTATAGAAAGTTGTTCAATTTTGTTGCTCTCTTTGTGATGTAGAAAACAAAATCTTAGTCAAACCATCACACACTGAAGGTAATAATAGCCTGGCGAAATGGCAGATTTAAGCGTGGGTTTCTAATTTAAAAATCCGACCACTGGGTCTTCTAGGACATTTACTACTAGGCCACTAGGTTATTTCAATATATTCTTATTTTTCGTTTATGGCATTAAATAAAATATCAGTTTAAACTCGCTCAAAATAGAAAACCTACACAAATACGTATTTTTGGCTATTTGATGCGGGGAAAGGAGAGGGAAGCGCGCCGAAAGTTGTATATGATCAATCGGGCCATATTGCAACTCTGCAGTGAGCAATGGTCTAACACTTTCAAGTTTACATAGCATCTAAACAATCTCCTGAACACTTAAAACTCAGACACTAAAATATTTATAAACCGATAAATCATTCCAAAATTTTTGGAATTATATTATATTTACATATGCGTCTCCCATTATTATAATGGAATCTTCTTCTCATCAAATGGTTTTTTAAGCGTAACGTAAGCTTTGTTAGGACATTATTCGAACAGTGTTCGATTTAATTGTGAACATACTGCATATCCGCTCTAGTCAGTGTAATCACAATTGTTGCCAGACGACATTGGAAATGGCGGAAACAATTCGCGATTATCTCATCTATATTCGCCCGCTGGTTTCAGTAGAAAATAAATTAATATAATATTTTGTGTCAGTCAAATCAGAGATTCGGTTTCGAAATTGATATTTTTTGTGGCCAAAATGGAAAAAGAAAAAAGCACCCAACCGTCTGAGGCTCGACCACTTAAACTGGCACTCAATTTTGATATTTATGCCTTTCCACTAGCTTATGTGCACTCAGTACCAAAAACTCAAGCACCCAAAAAATAAATTTCATAATTAAAGCACACGAAATAGTCTTAGATGGAAATATAAAGCTGTACAGCAATTTCAGGAAAGGTTTCCATTGATAAATAGGCGGTTCTTTGCAATCTAACTTGTTGGGAATGGCGTACGAAATTATTCCAAATCTATCACCAACGGGCGTCATCTTCCATTATTTTGTCGATGTGAATGAACATGGTCACACCGGCCAAGTCAATCAGAGATGAATTGGATCGGAAAAAGAGGTCAAGCTAGGTAGGGCGCATGTAGGGGAAATGTCTGAAGTTCATTGGGCTAATTTTCTTTATCCAGTGAAATCTCTCCCAACGATTTCACGCCCCCAAAAGAGCAGTCTACGACCGTCGTAGATTATTCATTTCAATTGAGAGCACTATCACGGGGGGTCACGTCGTCAATCCAAGTTATCAACAGCTGGCCAGGAATAACTCGGCGCCGGTCTTGTTCGGGACGTGAGGACACGGGTATTCCCCCAAATGCCGATAACCGAATTCACCTCGGTGTTATACAGCAATGGGTCATTATTCCACGTAGCACTGTTATTTCGTATTGAAATTATTGACTGTCATTGTCAGTTTATCCGAATATCATGATAGAAAATTGATGCACGCGCCCAAAATGGCGGCTAGCACGAACATGGTTACCATGGTGATTATTGCCCAGCAAATGCAGTTCTTCTGACGTGTTCGGACCTCGTCCATCTGTAAATCAATCACAAGAAAATCAAGTCTTATTTTTTCATTGTTATTTTGGTCTCAATTTCGTTAATGAATATTTCAAACATGATTGTTATATTAAAAATTGATAGATCAACTATGAAGTACTTATTGATATGAACACACCATATTGATATCTTATTGATATGAAGTACTGTCTTACTTACCAGTGAACTTCGTTCAGATTGGTGACAACCCGCTTCTGTATTGGAGGGAAAACGATTATTATTTCCTAAAAAAAAAGAAACAATCAATTTAATATTTGGTTGCAGCGAGGATGACAAAGCGATGCCATTTTATATTATGTCGAACAGTTACCTGGTATACTAATAGAATCTATCGACTCCGATAACGATATTTTTATTTTTACACAACACCTCAGTTCCGTCACCACCTGTTGTAGGTTGGTCAGCTCCCTAAAATTATGAAATACATCGACCACATTTTAACAGAAATACTAATCGACTGTCCCCTCCAATATTTAAAACATGGGACACCCAAATATTTAACGTTAACCAGATTGTTAGAAATAAAATGTCATTTTGTTACAAAAGACTACAAGCATGGCCTGAAAGTATTTCCTCGTCTCGCCAACATGACGTCATGGTTCCTCAGTCGTGTTCTGGGCTTGGAATAGTTTCTCAACATCTTTTTTGCTTTGGGTTACATCTTTTGGACTCGATTAAATTGCTTACTGGGATTTTATTTTACATATTTCTTCGAGTAAATCATCACATAAAGGTGACTACCTTTCCAACTGCATGGTCTCCTCTCGTTCCGTATACATTTTCTCAAGGAAGACGTCCAGCGACAGGTTGTCGGCAGTGACCCGGGCGCAAGGCTCACCGTTGCCCCATCCCGCGTTTATTAAACTGCAACTGTCTGTTATGTGTCAAGAGAGAGTGAGAGAGATAGAGAGGGAAAAACCAAGTTTAACATTTTGAATCCACATTCCCCATTATTTGTGAAATACGTACACAAGCAAGGTTTCTTCAAATGCGTAGCTGCCAAAAAGTTTCCGGTTCACATTGGGAGTTGGAAAACTTATTGGCATCAATTGATTGACATTTAATTTTTTCTCATTCATTTTTGGCCACCGAAAACTGGGAAACGTAATTATTTTTCAAGCTTGATCACCTGAATAGAGGCAAAACGTCTGCTGCAGTGACAACGTTTTGGCCATCTCATGTTGAAGGACGTCAACGCAGCACACAAATATCGTCCACACTCGTTCCCACTCCGGTGACTGACCCACTTCATAATTGCTGCGAATGAAAAAAAAAATAAAAGAAAGAAATAAAATAAAAGAGAAAAAAATAGTGCGTACTTGTAAGATATGATGAGATACAAAATACAGGGTAATTAATGATAGCTGCATCTATAGTTTCTCTGCGCGTATATTTTCACATTTCCTTGGCTACTAATTTTAGCGTGGTGTAACGTACCTCGTGACCCAGGGCACCAGTTTGGTCTTAAGATCCTTAATGAGCATCTGCGCTTTCCGTCGTGTCCGCTTGAGGTCCTCCCTCAGCTGTTCGCAGTCTCCCACGCTTCCGATGCCCAAGAGCAGGCTGCGGTAGGCGGTTACTTCGCGATTTAGTTCACGAACGAGCTAAAACATCCATACATGTACCACTTTTAGCGAGTGTGTATTTTGATTAGTTTCATTCGGGAAAAGCATTTATGGTTCATTTATGATTAAACTATTCACCATCGAATTTTCAATCAAGTTTAATTTCTAATAAGCGAATGGGATTTTTTTTCTCAAGAATGATGCTAAGATGACATAACTGACTTTCAAACTTAATTCATCTCAATTCCCAGCGATCAATGCAAAGCTGTCGAAATGAAATAATCATCAATCGCCGTTATACGATTGGTATTCAGAACTATTTGAATTTAGGTTTTCTTTTCATTTTTACCTTTTGTATCAATAAATGTGATCCTCACAATTCATTGACTAGTCACCTGTACAGTTTCAAATTTTAAAAATGTTTATCATTAATTGTGATTCTTATTTACAGATATCTTGATTTAGCGTATAAAAACCAAAATATTTTAGAACTTCCTTTAAGAATTTTTTAAGTCAAGACCACATCTATTTCCCAATGATCGCGACTACCGCTAAGCTTTTGTGAATCGTACGAATTCGAAGCACCTATGGATGAATGCGTGCTTTTCCAGTCTCACCTTGAGACACTCGTGACGACACACGAGGTCCTTCTGTTCCAAATCGTCTTGGCTGTTGCGTTGCGTGCATGACGTCAGCAAGCGACCACCGCCCCCTCCACCACTGCCACCGCCTCCGCTACCGCCACCGCAGCTGCCGCCTCCGCTGCTACTGCTGAGGTGCTGCTTGATGGCGGCGCCGCCGACGCTAGGTGGCGTGTCTGAGCTTCCGGCTGTGTTGTTCGAGAGCTCATCCTTGTTCATGCTGAGAGTCAACAATCACTGTCGCTCGACGGATTCTAAAGGGGACACAAATATATTGAGATTGTTGTGAGAAAAAGCGTGCGTCTTTCAATAAAACATATCGCTCTATCCCTCAATAGTTTTTAATTTCACGTATACAGGTGTATCGTAAGGATATATCATAAGCCAATTTTTTGTGTCTAACAGCACTTAACAGAATCTCTGTTGACACTTTATATCCAAGGGCTTCTTCATTTCAGATGACGGGTAACTCTCAGCAATAAAAAAGGTGCAATACCCGTTTATAAGATTTCGTGAAGCATGTACAAAATGTGGAGATTTTGGGGAGAAATGTATTTCGAACAGGGGTAGGTTTCTCACAAATTCACCTAGAAGTTAGTCGTCTAACCGCCAAAAGTTCAGTTCAAACACTGCGAAAAGTTTCCATCACGAAGAGAATATATACTTTCCAAGGGTGTGTGTGAGGTGAAAGGTCTCAGGAAGATATTAACACACTATGGCGATAATAATTTGTTAATAATTGTCGATAATAGCTTCATTGTGGTGCTTTAACTATATTGAGACTACAGGGAGGACAATTATTTTTTAGTCAACCGCATTACATGCGTTACGTACCCCTCATGGTGCTTAGGCACTATGCGAGGGGCACGACCAGTACCCCAGGATCGAAATTTTCGAGATCCCGCGCCGGGAATCGAACCCGGGACCGCCGAGCCACAGTCAGTCACAAGTATATTTTTCGCAATTACCAGTTCTAATTAAATAATAGTAAAAAATTATTATAAACGCCGGTACGTCACTCGGTTCGTCTTTTTCATTCGGTGCTGTCTCGAATTCACCATTTTTAATATGTAAATTAATTACATTTTTATGATTATACTATTTCCCATTTTGAAATTTTTAGTTATACAAACTGCCTAATGACAGCTTCATTTTGCCAACCATGAACAGCTTCTTAGTCGTATTTTTAAAATAGGTATCTTAACCAATGCTCGTTGTAAAATAGAAGGACTTGCCTTTGGTGTCGGTTCCCGAAACTTCAACTGGTAAAACGAGTGAGACTGATTGAAACGCTTTTGTCGTTCTAATGCCTTCAAAGCATGGCTAACGACTTACCTACCATACAGTAAATACAAATTTCTAGGAATGGCTTTCAAACGTGCGTCCTGTAGGTCGGCCTGCTACATCCTGTTAGTTACAACGCTTATTCTAGGGTTTACAATAGGAATTTTAAAGTTATTGATGGAGGGAATCGTTATTAAATTACATTTATTCGCTGCATTAGAGCGTGAGTTGGCGAGCATTGCGCTGATGTGGTTTGCGGAACGCCCCCTTCCTCAAAGGGTATCTAATAATTTGATGAAATATGTCTATTGACACAAATTGCCGTGCCCAAAAATGTGTCACATGAAGTAGTTCTTCCTACATTATGATTTATTGTTGTAAATGTATTAATAACAAACAAGAATTGTCGTTTTACGCGTAACCTTTAAGTATTTTCATAAAAACCTTTTTGTTCGTTGAACCAGTTCCATGATTCAAATATCTCTCTGCGGAAGTAAATTTTGAAAAAAATAAGAGGCCCTGAATTTAGCTATCTAATTCGGATTAATTACTTCCGTAACATGGTATCATACTTTGATGGAAATTAGGGAATCAATGTGGCTTTATTTTAACGTTAAAAATAATGCAAACGTTAAAAGTAAAAAGATGAGTTTCTGTTTGGTGTCACAATGTTTCCCGACAACAAATACAATGTTCATTCAGTGCGACAAAAAATAGTTCAAGCATATTTTTAAGACAGCAGATACTCTCATTTAACAATTTTAATTAAATAAATGCTATTGTTGAAAACGTCTGGCTGACCGTCAGAGCGAATAACTGGATTTCCGCAACATGCCTCCTAGCTAAACACACAAAAACACGCTCATTCTTTCCATCACCTACATCAACACAAATTCTGCGACATCAATGGCCGACAGATCGATAGCTTCAGCAAAAAAGACATGCAGCACCCAAATTTCCGTCGACCACCATGGACAGCTCCCAGGCTAAAGATGCACGGGTATAAATAAAGTCCAGCACAGGAACATATGTAATTCACTCGACGTGTATTTAATCTAAATGTGTATCTTGAGCTATGTATATTTATGCCAATACATGACAAGAACATAAACATAGATCTCATATCGCTCGAGCATGACCATGTGTTATATTTCAAAAAGGCTTTGAAATTGTCAAAGATTTATTGATTCTGCCAATGATTTGAGGTTTCGAAATTGCCAAGAATATAAATGCTTCTGGTTGTCATTCATAATGGTTAATAAAAGATATATCGCCACATATTTTTGCTTTCTCACCACCACTCTGCGCGTAAATCAATTTGTATTTGTTTCATTTTCATGGACAAGAAGGCTTAAAAATTGAACTTATTAATTTTAAAGAAAAACAGTTTTTTGAATTTAGAAAATCACTGAAATTTAATTTCTTTCTTGGGGTATTTGTATCATTTCGGGTATTTTTCAACAAGATAGCGGTACACCATAACTGTACTTTGGCGCAGCATATCTTGGTCATGTGTAACTGCATTGAAGTTTCGTGTTTAGACTACTTTAGCTAACCGACATTTATATCGTACTTATTTGTTTGCGAAATCGATTATTGACCGGCCTGTTTTCAATTGTACCGTCCCGTTTTTATTTATGTTAGTATTCACATAGTGTATTTTCGTGCCGGAAAATAAATAATATCGTTCTACGCACACTTCAGAAGAACTTTGACAATCTATTTCATCGTTGCAACCATTTTAGAGAGGATCACATGGCTTAATAAGATGCCATACATCCTAAGCAGTTTACATGTGCTTGGTTATCTGAAGAAAATATTGCTCGTCATGTTACTCGAAGTGGAGTTATCCCAACAGTTATCTACCGTTTTGTACAGGTTTATTTTAAATTCCCAAGAATGAAGAACTGCAAAGTTTATTGCAATTATTCTGTTCAAATGAATTATAATTTATTTTTAAATAATGCCTTCAGAATAAAATTTGT
>JAQGBY010002335.1:0-23562 GCA_034698785.1 Mycogona germanica
TCGAGTCTTGCCAACTCGATCGTCGTCTTGCTCCCCCAGTCGAGTCCTGGGATTATCCGTATTTCCTTTTATATAATCTCATGATTGACAATTAAAAAAGTGCGGTTTTTAGGTAAACATGTAAAAACATATAGGGGATGGAAAACACTGCCAGGCAGACAACCACCAACTGCAGTATCAAAATTGTGGAATTTCTGAAACAATAGAAACTAAATATACTAACTGGTACCAGGAAATTCGCAAATACAAGAACACACCTGACTCCAGTCCATTGTGTGCCAGCGCCCACTGCATGGTATCCGGCATGGCACCGACTCCTCTGGGACCCGCTCTCCCGAAGCCTTGGCTGCTGCCACACAGACCTCCGCCACTAGTTGTACCTCACCAACACCTTCTGGTTGTGCCCTCCGACATGTCACCTGCCTTATCCGCACTCCAGCACCGCATCCAGCAGTCGTCCCCTGCACACGGCACTTCTGCCAACTGCCCACATGCCAGCGTGGTGGACATGGGCACACCTGCTTACGTGATGGACGCTGGTCATCTGGCATCTGCTCGCAGAGGCGGCGTGACACACCTTGACGTACAACTGTGCCATCAGCATGCCGAAGTGTGCAACTCAACTTGCGCTTCTGGAGGCCAGATATGTCCAGCATTCCACAGCCAGTGCAGGCACCCCATGATTCTGGTTCCCAGCGTGCCACACATGGATGGAGCCACCCAGTACATGGCTCCAGTTTCAGCTCATTGTCTTCCTCCAACTCTGGCACAAAGTGTCCTAAAGGTGACATTTAAAAATACATTTTAGAATGTTTTTTGAATTGTTGAAACAAATTTCGTCTTATGTTGAACCCTACTTATCAATGAATCTACCAAAATTGAACCCAATTTACCACCATTTCGTGCCGCTCTTCCTGATTTGGAATGCCACCACCATCGTCTCTCTCGCCGCTCATTATATCTATTGCCAGTGTTGGATTTGGAGCCAGTGCTGGAACATTCACCCGTGTTGTTGCCTCCGCACACGCCACACCTGTCCAGCACAGAACGAGAGTCCAGCCGCCCGTCACAGCCCACGCTCCGACAACGCCCATCGACACAGCGACCTGTCCCACCAGTTTCTGCACCAGCCATCTTCATTCCTGCACCACCATTCTCATCATGGTAGGTGCACAGAGCGCCATCTGAGACCTTATCTGACAGGGCGGCCACAAAATCCCAGCCACGAGCCTTGCAGTAAAGCCGACATCTGCTGATTCCTGTAAAGATAAAAGGAACAGTTAATGTTAAAAACCGAGGGTACAGAGAACACCCTAATGGCGCAGTTAGGACTCCCAAGGTGAAGCCAAGATGGCGGAATTAAACTGACTGGCTCGTGGTCCCAGGTTCGATTCCTGGTGCGGGCTCTTGAAAATTTTGATCCCGTGGTACTGGGCGTGCCCCTCACAAAGTGCTTGAGCAAAGGGCACAGAATGCCTGTAAAGAGGTTGACTACAGTTGATTGGAAATAAAAATACCAATATTGCTAAGCCCAATGATGTGACTCAAGCTGACAAAACGCAATGTAATTGCAGTTGTAAAAACACAACGTTTTATTGCCTGTAGCTAGCATACAGTGATGACAACAAAACAAAGAGTTGTCGATGGAACAACAGAGAATAACAACCAAACTCGATGAGAGCATTACAGCGAGAGAAGATTAAGACACAGACTGTGTAGTTGCTCGTGGCGACCCTGGTGCATGCAGTGCTTGGTGGCTCTCATACTTCAGGAAACCACCAAGCACCCGCACCACCACCCAGCTCTTCCAGAGCTAGGTAGTGACTCTCAAACAGCTAAGAACGACATTCACACGGAACAACTGTGGCGTCATTTAAGAAGACACAAATGTTTTATTTACATGTATGTTTGGACTTGTATGTGATTTAACATAAGTTTGGATTTGGTTTAATTTATTTATCACTTAAATTCACCAGGGATCATCAAATATCGAAATTTGCGATCTCACTCGAACAGTCTTAAACTACTATTTTTAAACTAGTTATAGTTCACTGTAGTCAACTGCACTACAGGATTTGCTGTACCCCTTCTCGGTGCTTAGGCACTATGCAAGGGACACATCTTCACCAGTACCCCAGGATCAATTAATCAAAGGCCCTCACCGGGAATCAAACCCGTGAACATAGATATTCAACTATCGAATTTTTTATGACAATCTCAAACAAATAAGTGAAAGTGAGGTTTTCTGTTTTTGCTAGTCTTAATGTTCACATCCATCTTTGCTTCTGTGACGCAGGCCCAGTTAACATATTCCACGTGATCCACGTTTCAAAACTATATCACGATGCATGTCAATAGTGTATTATCTGATTGCAATGCCCAGCTCAGAACCCTAAATGCTTGTAGATTTTTTAAATTATTGTTTGATCAAACATGGGGAACACAAAGAACACCATGCGCCTTTAGTGCACCTTTCTATCGCATTGGCAATGTGTAAAGGGCACTCTCTCAAGGTCGACATATTCTGGTGGCAGTGAGGAAGAGAAACAATACAATTATATCAAGGTCAATTAAATATAGAAATATACGTTTCGTATTTCATTGTTATTAGTACTATGAACGATGGATTCATAGCCTATTGATGTGATAAGTAATCGTCATTATATCTTTGCCTCATAACAACAATAACATTATATAAACAACTATATCAGATATGTGTAAAACAATATTCAAAGCATTTTAGCATCATTCAAGACAAATCAACATCTTATCGCGCATCCCATCAAATAATTGATCATCAGTCTGGCCACAAAAGACGAATGAAAGACCCACGACAAGTTAGATGGCGACACATGCCCATTTAAATGACAATAACAAATTTTACCCGCAAGCAGTGCCCAAGAGAGGGGTCTATGACGGGGATCAAAAGACCAGTTGGGGACAGAATGGATTTATTTTAACCCTTTAACCGTGTCATTGATTTCCCCATACCCACAAACCAACATGTCATTGTTTTCGAATTAATTGCTATTCCTGAAAAAAATCATAACTAATCAATAATCATTAACAACAAAAATCATACTTCTGTTAGGAGCTGGACACATAATTTGCCAGATATCAACATTACAAAATCCCCCTTCAGAATTCTGACTAGCAACCTAAACTGATCTCCCTCCTACGATCTTCCAGTGTATTCTATCCCAGTTTTGACAGCATGTCTGTGACACTGTCAGTTCTTCCAAATCTACAGCTAACAAATCTCGCACCATCTATTTCCCCTACAAGTCCCACATGGTGAAGATCCCAAATAGAACTGCAGTACTCAAGCTAAGGTCGAACCAAGGAAAAGTAGGCCCCTGACTTAACCGTACTTGGACACCCCTTCAACACATTTTGAATAAGTCTAAGCCTAGCATTTGCCGCACCAATCATTTTTTAAATTTGGGTTTTCCAAGATAATTTTGGGATCATCTGTAAACCCAGATATGTGAACTGTTGGGACAGCCAAGAGAGGTTTCCTAGAAAGTGAGTAGTCATAAAACAGAGGATCCCTAGATCTGGATGCATGCATAATGCAACACTTGTCAACATTGACCCTTTGACCGGCCAAGATGACTGTCAGCATTCACGAAATTATGCATACCACTAGACATGGTGATAAAGCCATGCTTTCACTTTTCAAAAAAATCGTGGCAAAAGTATCAATTGCAGAGAAATGTAAAGCACATGATTGGATAGTGTAAAATGTAGATATCATTAGCCCTGCACACTTGCAGTGCCAGTAGCGCCATCTCTTGCCTGTGTTTGACAACCGATGTGGGAGAGCGCATTTTTGTGGGTTTTTTAACATTTTTACAGTGGTTGTGGTTGCGCTCATGAAATAGTTAACTTTATGTGATTGCATAAATAATACCAGAATAAGTGCTGGATATATATTATTTCATCCAGCAGTGATTTCATCCAAGTGAAGTTAATGTGTGTTTGTGCGCACCTTGTCATAAGTAGCATTGCAAAATTCACCTCATGAAAAAAGTTTTGCTTTCAGGGGGTTTTGTGGCCATAGATAATAACAGTGCGGGGCCAGACCCCCGGGATATTGTGAAAGTGTTTGAGTGTGTGTCAGAGCATCAGAAATGAACCGGAAAGCAGGTAGGCTGCAACCAATGCTGGTTGCCCAATCAAACACTGCTGGATTGATGCCAGAGCCATGACATCAGCATGTGGTGCCGGAAGAAGAGGGTCACCATTTGGGAGCTTCTGGATGACCCCCTCTTTCCAGCACTGCATGCTGGAGTCACAATTCCTGATGCTGAAGGACACTTCAACACATTTTGAATAAGTCTAAGCCTAGCATTCGCTGCACCAATCATCTTTTCAATTTATGTTTTCCAAGATAATTTTGAGGTAATCTGTAAACCCAGATATGTATGTAAGCATTGGATCGATGGTGGGGACTATCGATTCATAGTCTCTACCATCGACCCATCCTTACATTTTCCACCACTTGTTGGTGCACCCCCAGTGGCAGGTGGCTGCAGTTTGCACCACCAGGGGCACCACCATCCCTCAGCCAAGCTGGGAAAAAGCAGTCTGCTATTCCTGGTCACTCCTGCCTCAGCTGACCTATGAATAGGTCGAGATGTTTATCTCTCAATAAAAATCGTTTTTTCTAACTCAACTACTTCAACAAAAGGGTGTAACCCTAATGAACATTTGCCTAAACAAAAATCAATTTTGTTCGCGAAAAACTTTCCATACATCCAATCCGGCCCTTCAATCCTTATGCGAGTCTACAAATTGTGTGCCAGCCGCCATGAAGGACCTGATTTTTCGGTGTAAAAGTTTCCAGTTAAATGGCCCAAATCTAGCCTGAAATGTTCTGTAGGGCTTGTCTACAAATTGGACCATGAGACTATCTTCCGGTTGCCATGTAGCTCACTCCCCATAAAGAGGACAACATGGGGAGTGGAGTGGCAGGTAGTCCTTCCTTGTAGTGAGGAGAGGAAATCAATGAAGTTTGCTTCATGGCCATCTGCAAAGACCCGTGTGGGGAGCTCCCAAAAATCGTTGCAACAGGAGAGGTCAACAATGTACAGTAAGATGGGGTCGCACCCCTGAACAATTCACTGACTTTCAATGTGGGGGTAGACATGGTTAAGATTTGTTCCATGTTTTTCTACAGAGTTGTTTTACCTAAGTAAAGACATTTTGCAAGTGTACTGATTTGTGTGGTATATTCTGTTTACCAAGATGGTGGACTAATTAAGAGGAATTTGAATAAGTTAAGTTGCTAGAAGGGCAAGCTTACATGTATACTGTTAGGCAGCCAAGAGAGGTTCCCTGAAAGTGAGTAGTCATAAAGCAGTGGAACCCTAGTTCTGAATGCATG
The DNA here is from genome assembly GCA_034698785.1 of Mycogona germanica. NCBI lineage: Eukaryota > Metazoa > Arthropoda > Diplopoda > Chordeumatida > Chordeumatidae > Mycogona > Mycogona germanica. The sequence continues at coordinate 5,390 of JAQGBY010002335.1, forward strand.
CATAATGCAATACTTGTCAACATTAAGTTGCAGTTGCCATTCTTTGTACCACTTAGCGAGGGAATCGAAATCTTTTTGAAGTTCTTCTGATTCCTGATCATCTTTGATTTTCCTGTATAACATTGTATCATCAGCATATAGTTTAATATTGGAGCCTACTTCTTCACCATATATCATTAATGTAAAACCGGAACAGAAGCAGTCCCAACACACTACCCTGTGACACTCCTGAGGTCACGTCAATCCACTCTTTGAGTGGACACCAGATAGAAGAACCTGTTGTTTTCGGTTCATCAATAAAGCTGATAACCAGTCTAAAACCTGTTTACTGACACCACTGCTTCTTTACTGCCATTGTTAATAAATGCTGGTGAGGGACTGTGTCAAAGGCCTTGCTAAAATCAAAGAAGACAGGATCTTGCTGTATGTGTGCATCTAAAGATTTTTGAACGTGATGGGTGGGAGGACAAGCTGTGACTTACATGACCACCCCCTCATAAAACCATGTTGAGAATCATTCATTACACCATTCTTAACAAAATGCTTCATAACATTCGAAAATACAATATGCTCTAGCAATTGGACCAATTACAATTACAATATGTACCCACAGGCAGCCCATAAGAGGGGGGCCTATGGCGGGGGTCGGACGACCAGTTTATTTAAGCTATTTGTTAAGGAGGTCCAGAACTAGAACTATAATTTTTCCTAGCCCAGGCTTAGTATAAGCTACCTAGGTAGGGATCTTTAACGTGTACCTGACATCATACAGGCACGGGTCCCATGGCTTTACTTCCATTCCAAAGGAAGGCACATTAAGGAATTTCTCTCCCAAAAAATTCTGAAGGTGTCGGCCAGAATCGAAACAAACCACGCTAAGAGGCGAAAGACCACAACAGAGGTAAGTGAAATTGGCCTGTAGTTATTTGGATCCGACTTTTTCCCCAACTTGTATATAAGACAGACATTGGCCACTTTCCATGCATCAAGCAAGGTTCCATCATCAAGGGATTTCTGAAATATTTTAACCAAATAAGGATAAAATTCTGTTGGTATTTCTTGAAGCGCTAGGGTTCATCTTCATACTTTGTCTGTCCCCTGTAATTTGTTTGGATTAAGTTCCTTAGCTGTGCTAGTATTCCAGCATCACTTACTACAATGGAACATTTTCCAGTGACTCAGATGTGAAAACACCTTTAAATTGCTGGTTGAGCATGTCGGCATTCTCTTTTTGCTATGTCACATAACCCTCAGCTTCTTATTGCCTAAGCACCATGAGGGGACATAATGCCTGTAGTGCAGTTGACAATTTTGGATTCATGAGCATTTTGATTTTGATGTTGGTGTTTGGCGGAGAGGTGATTTTATTTAATGGTCGAGTATTTAGAGTTAGCCACCATTATTATGTTTGTTATTTTTAAATAAAGATGGTTCGTCCGTGATTAGAGGAATAAATCGTTTAGATAGGGATGGCCTCTACTGGTTTGAGTGTGTCAACTGAGCATTTTAAAGAATGAGAGATCGGTGGTGGCCGGCTGCATTTTCGATCGGTGTGATTGAGCACCCACGCCATTATTTCTAGTTTGATTTCACGTGACAGTACTAGAGAGACAGAGAAGAATAAATCAAAGTAAATGAAACCATAGTCTTCATTATATACTGGAGCAATTACATTTAGATGAAACATGACCAGTCCACTGGTTATTGAAATGTGGATAGTCCACCGACACTTATCAATTGGACTAAACATATAATGTAGAGAGGAATAACTAAATTGAAGAATAATTTCTTTCATCTCAGTCTAATGATGTGGCATTTGAAAATGAATTGAGCGTCGTTTCCTTAGTATGAAAATGAATATTCGATCAACCGCACCAACATGAAAGATTAGACAGTCAGCCAGAACATGCTGGTGTGGGTTTTCATTCTTCTACGCATATCGAGACCGTGTAAATACACATATATAGAATAGAGTTTGAACATTGAATCTCAACTAAAAAGGTTATTACTAGAGGTTGCTTGCCAATTTGATATATCTTATGTCAGATGCATGGTGTAGCTCTCATATAACTATATAAATAAACATGGTGATATTCAATAAAACCAATTTTCAATCTGTGGTATCTTTGTATAAGACATTCGTGCTAGAAAAATTGATGATCACCTCATCGAGTAAAGTAAGGATTTCAACATGGAAAACACTATTTTCAATATGTTTAAAATGTACAACCCAGAATACCATTCTGAAATTCGGACCACTGATTTTATTGGTAGGGAGAAACTATATAAGTTTAAGAAGAAACTAAAATCTCCAATAAATTGGAACAATAGTATAGAGTTTGCTAAGCCTAGCATTCTCTGCACTAATCATCTTTTGATTTTGCATTTGTGTTTCCATAGCTTGCAGAAATCGTTTATGTACTTATCATTGGGGTTTCCAAGATAATTTAATTCACCATGTGGAAACCACGTGCTCACAGAGCTTCATCATTTGGATTTGATCCTTTTCCATAACAAATGAATGCATACATGCAGTGAATGCATTAAATTGTCGTCAAAACAGCTCAATATAAATCAACAAACCTGCAATTTCTCTTGTGTATGACGTCCACCGATAGTAGTGACCGCGAAAAGGCTTATCGTCAAATGCAGCACACTGAGCGTCACGGATGTCAATGCCCCCTGGTGGACAATCCTGCAGGCAGAGGATGCCAAATTATAATTGAGTGTTAATCGAAGACCGAATGGATTGACTATTTAATTGCATTGGCTATTGTAATTGAGATCTACCTGTGTATTGCATAAGAGGTGTTCAGTAGATTGTCCTTTACAGTATTGTCCACCATACCTGCTTCTACATTAAAAATTAAATGATTCCAAGGAAAATGTCGTAAGTCATTCAAACTACAGGAAGATCACAATGTCATTTATTTTTTATACATTAAAAACGCCTTGGTTCCAGAATTTTAAGAAAAATGTACAATGCCCAATAGATACTGATCAACTAAACTACTTTCAAGTCCATCTATTTTCAGTGTTGGAAATCAGTCAACCATTAATTCAAACCTAGGATTGTCGCATTTCCGATTCCGCTGCCTAATGCCACCACCGCAAGTGCGCGAGCAAGTTGTCCAAATGGTCCATGTGGACCATTGTCCGTCTACAGGCCGCGGTCCAGCCTCACCCTCCGGTACACACTCACCCATCCGGCACCACTGCGCATACACAAAACAACACATAATTTTTTCCAATCATGAATTATATGTACACATCTTGAATAGTTTCTACTTCATGATTTTTAATGAATCATACAGCATTTTTATGTTAGCCTAGGGTGTAATTTCCCTACGAATCTTTTGTGCAAAGAAAAATCTTCGGTGCCCTGTGATTGGCTGATTTGGCGACATTTTGCTAGGGTGCCGAAGATTTTTCTTTGAGCCAAAGATTCGTTAGGAAACAACACCCAGGTGTGGCAAATGAGACTAGAGGCAATTCTCTACACCTACAGAGGATTGTTTCATGATTGTTGACAGATTTTTAAAAAGCTGAAAACCCCATGAAATTCCATTTCTTCACCATCAGTTGTGCACGATGTGTTGGCCACGTTTCCTGACAATTGACCTGCAGCGAAGTTTCCACTGTAGAAGCGCATGATGGCCAATGTTGGCCCACTCCTAGCCCACGCCACTCCTGGCAATTGGTATTCGAATTTGACCCCGTTGTCTTCACAATTTCCTTTGTCGTTGGCAATATGACAAAACGTGGACTTGGACACAGTCGTCCCTTTTTTCTTTACACCTTCTAATTATCGCGGAATAGCAAATTCTTTCTTTGGAAAGAGCTTTTATGTAACTCTCGAACCAACGATCTACTTTCGGTGCTATTTTGTTTTTGAATGTTGATGGAAGAAATCCAAGAACCAAAAGTGTCTATTTACTTATGTGCAAAAAATCAAATCAATCCGAGCATGTGCTGCTTTTATAAAACATTTTAAAAATCTGTCAACAATTACCAGTCACTAATTAACAATTAACAATTGCCAGCACTCCAGGATTGACTGGATAGGACTCAAACCCTGGACAGAACTATTTCACCACAAGTCCTCATATCAACCAAAATTATATTATATTCAAATACTGCTCAAACCATGTTACAATATTCAAAATGTAAAATTTTAAAGTTTAGAAATTATGTAACACTTGGATTGAGTTGGTTATAAAATAATAAATAAAAACGAACAGCAAAAGATTAACATCCTACATTTTCTGTTATTTAATAAAAATATAATTTTTTGTTTGCAAATGTGATTATAACCTTCACTGACCTTTCCTAGTCCACAGGTGGTGCCCTCTGCCGGCGGCAGAAATTTTGACTCACACCTTCGGCTGCCCACTTGACACCATAGCTCCCGGCAAATACTCTGAGAAGGAAAAAATCGACATCAACAAAATTTTGATAGTCCTGAGAACTGTATTCAGAAATTTGATTTACAACATCACGCGTTTAGACTGCAGCATTGCTGGCAAACCTTTGCATGGGCGAATGGACAGCTCTTTGATTTGGGTCCAAATTGGAGTCGGCATTGGTCATGGGCATCGTAGATCCGGCCTGGCAACACAGCTGGAAACAGGAACTGCCACTTGCCGGAAGGTCGGTCGTCTAGGCAGCGGGACTGCTCCGAACTGGTGTCACACCCATCATTCAAAAATAAATATCCAGCTCATATTTTCCAGTGCATGGATTTGTATTAATGATTTAAATTATATTGGAAATACAATATATAAAAGTTTGTCTGAAACATGCATGGGAAATGCACATTGCATCGAGGCGCCATTTCTTTAGCCAATAAGTGATCCACATAGTGTCTAAGCACTGAGAGGGGTACAGAATCTTCCTGTTGTGACCCGTCACTTCAGTGAATTAAAAAAAAATATCCTCACCCAAGAAAATCGTGCAGCGCTTTACGGCTGCAGTCCGACCAGAAGACGTGCCCGTCACTTGCCTGCAGTGACGGTGCCATGATGGTTCCTTTGCCAGATGAGCAGTCAGAGTCGCTGTCTGAGTCGTGCTGCATGCCCAGACTGTAACAAACACACATAAAAAGATGAAATGCCAACCTCTGAGGTTTACATTAAACATGAAGATGATCTTTCTTTTCCAATTACTGCTGTCAACCACACTACAGGTATTCTGTACCCCTCATGGTGCTTAGGCACTTTGTGAGGGGGCACGCCTAGTACCCCGGGATTGAAATTTTTGAGAGCCCGGCCACACCAGGAATCAACACCAGGACCACCGAGCCACAGTCAGTGGTCATCGGATCATAAAAATGATAAACGGTCTATGCTCCACAAACTTTATCAATGCAATGTTTCAGTTTTTATATATGTTCAAGAGATGGTGCTGCCGGTAGTTTTTTAATTCATGTCATGTAATGCACTGCTGCTCATGTTATTTCGAGAGTGGAGCTCTGGGTTAAGGAAAAACTGATCAAATAATGGGATCCAACAGATCCAAAATTATTTCTATTCAAAGAGTGTTTCGCTCTGAAAGACCAACACTTTAATATACAAGAAAAGATTACAATCTTTATCTCATAGGAGTGAAAATATCACAGCTCCAAGTAGCTACAAAATGTAAACTGTTGGGATTGCAGATTTCGAAAATGTGTTTGCCTTATTTGTTCCTGTTCCACCCCACCTTAGGTGTTCCTGTGCTGTGGTTAGTCACACAGATGTGTGTTAATCGTTATGGAGACCCACATCTGTGGCTAGACATCTGGACCTAACCTGCCCCCACTCTCCCATGCAGATATAACATATCTTTGCCACTCATAATAAATGTCAGGGGGTCTCGATGGTGTAATGGTTATCGTCTTAAGCAGTTATTCCCGTGATTGTGGGTTCGATTCCCGACCGAGACCTCTGGAATTTTTCGGGCGGGAGAAATTCCTATGCATGCCTTCCTTCATGTAAAGCCGTGGGACCCGTGCCTGTACGATGTCAGCTACATGTTAAAGATCCCTACCTAGGTAGATTATACTAAGCCTGGGCTAGGCAAAATTACCAGGTCGCCTCCTGTGGGGGGGGTTTAGGGCGAACACGCTGGTGGACCTCCTTAACAAATATCTCGGACATAATAAATGTCATTTGTTTCTTTCACCCAAACCTGTGTTCCACAAATGTAATGTTTAAATCTTCAAATAATAAATTCATCCAAGTAAACAAGTAAATCTTCCAGTAAATAATTATTCAATAGGTTAAGGGACTAGCATATTTACTACTGTGAACAAGGAATGCCAAGAGACCTTGTAAACTGGGTATGGTCAAATCTAGGCATGCCATTGACATTGACTGTGGTTGAACACAAGTGAATAAATTACTGTAGCCTTTGTGTGGAAGCAAGTTGAACAAAGATGACCCAATAAGGGTGAGATATTTGACAAGCTCACATACAGTAATTATTCTCAATGGAAAGTATGCATAGAAGTCATTATCAAGAGACAAGCTTTGGAAATTTGTCCAAACCAAGTGGACAACAGATGTGGATGCTGTCTATGAGAACATAAATGTCACCATCACCAAATTTGTGCTCAATGTAAGTGATGACCAGCTGTGGCACTTTGCAAAGATGTGTGAGATGAGGATGTTATTACCATGTATATATGAACATGAAAGTAATAACAATTTATATTTCCTGACAAATTTTTTATTATTAACTGAAGTGTACACCACAATAGGAGTTTCTGTACCCCTCTCAGTGCTTAGGCACTATGTGAGGGCACATTTGCACCAGTACCCCGAGATCGAATAATTGAGAGTCCATGCCGGGAATCGAACCTGGGACCGCCGAACCACAGTCCGTCTATACCAACTGCACTACGACAAGGCATACAAGAGTCAGTTGCTAGTTTACATCAGACACTCTCACCCTCAGGTATGCCACAAATCATCTCGACACCTACCCACTCAGAGAAGAGGAAGGGTTCAGTCAGACCAGCACTCGTTTGGTGTGGAAGTTGAATGGATCCACCAGTTTCAGCAGCAACACTGGCTCATCCCAGAAGAATGGTGACAAGAAATGCAGAGTTGGGGGAATGCTATTTCTGCAACAAGTGTGAGTGAATCAAACCAAATTGCCCAAAATACAAAAAACAGTTAAGCCAGTCAGATGATGTCCATGGTCCATGGTGTCCACCACAGGATGTCAGAAGTCCGAATCAGGATCATGTTTGCTGTTCAGCCTGCTAGTTGACCAGATGCTTTGTGGGACAGTGGTTTTTGGAATCGGGGGTGACACATTATCCCCAGCAACTGTTCCTTCTTCACCAAGATGTGTGATTTAAGCATGGAGGTGAAGGTGGCACAGTTACACCATCCAAGCTGATGGATTTGGTGAGGGCAGGCAGTGTTTGATCTGCCCAAAGGGGAAACCACTAACATTCTAGTGACTATATACCTTCATTTACCCAAGGTCTGCTGTCAGTTATCCAGATGACAGAGGGAAAGATAGTTGTGCAGCAAAATCTGACAAAGATTTTGCAAAAAGTGAACAATCACCTGTGGGAGGTTGTGGCTACAGTGTGTCATGGCCCAGAGCTCTACAAGCTGCAGGGAGTCATTTTCCACCAGTGACAAGGGCCGAAATAATCCTGTATCTCATCCACACACATGTGTGTGGGCCTATTTCACCTACAACTTATGGTGGCAATCATTATGCACTCACCATCATTGATACCCACTCCAGATTCACCATGGTCAGTTTGCTGAAAGCTAAAAGTGAGGCACCAGAAGTGATCAGAAGAAGAAGTGAGAAGTGTTGGTGATTATGTGGCCAAAATGTTGAACATGTTTGACCACTGAAGGTTGTGTTCTCTCCGACAATGGTTGCAAATATATCAACAGCAAACTCGACCAGTTCTTTAAGAAGAAGGGGACCAAACACTAATAATGCTCAACACTCCACAGCAAAATGGTGTTGCTGAGTAAAAATTGTTTGTAGGTTGAAATGGGCCACACCATGCTGTCTGACTCAGCCATCAACAAGCACACCTGGGAGAACCTACCTGCAAAACCACTTAGTTGCAGCATGACTGTGACACCGCACCAGCTGTTTAATGGTCAGAAACCATGTCTCAACCACATACTCGTTTTTGGTTAAAAGGTGTTCACTCTGGTGCCTAGGAAGAATTGGATGAAGCTCGACAAGATCACGGCCACTGTGGGTGTGCTTGTGGGGTACGACAGTCATGGGAAGGCCTACCACATGTTGAACCCAACTACCAGAAAGATCTGGGTGTCACAATCATTAAAAATTGTCGAAAGTGCAGTGCACAGTCTAAGTGATACAAATGAGCCCCAGTCTGTTCAGCCAAAATGGGAGACATGTGCTAAAGAGCACCAGAAATCACTGCATGTGGTTGAACTTTCAACAAATCTGGAGGTTGACTTACCAGCTTACAGCAGACTTACAGCTTGTAGAGCTCTGGGCCATGATGACACACTAGTCACAACCTCCTTTCCACAGGTGATTGTTCACTTTTTGCAAAATATTTGTCAGATTTTGCTGCACAACTATCTTTCCCTCTGTCATTTGGATAACTGACAGCAACCCTTGGCTAAATGAAGGTACATAGTCAATAGAATGTTGGTGGTTTCCCCTTTGGGCAGGTCACAACACTGCCAGCGCTCACCAACTCCATCAGCTTGGATGGTGTAACTGCCACCTTCACCTCCATACTTGAATCACTCATCTTGGTGAAGAAGGAACAGTTGCTGGTGATGATGTGTGTCACCCCCGAGTCCAAAAACCACTGTCCCACAAAGCATCTGGACAGCTAGCAGGCTGAACAGCAAACATGATCCTGATTCGGACTTCTAGCATCCTGTGGTGGACACCATGTTTGCCTCAGCTGACTGGCTTAACTGGCTGACTGGTTTAAGTTGCCAGATGTGTTGCTGAGGAACTCATTACATGCCTATCTTGGAATACCACCTGACTGGCTTAACTACAAAGTGGAAGATGAACTGGCTTGTGTGCTAGCTACTTGGAATGAAATGCAGATGTTGCAGCATGAAAAACAGCTGTGGTTGTCTGCTATCAGTGAGAACTTTTTTGAAAAGTGTTGAAAGCACCATTGCCCGTGGGATGTGGATTGGCTTGAATGGTTATAGTCATTGCATAGTCATGGCATTGACACTTAAAGGGTTAATACGATCAGTTTTCGATTCAGTCTCAAAATATCAGTAGCAAGAGCATCAATGGCACAAGCACGACCAGAAATCGCTCTGAAAGAGTAGTCTTTTGGCGGGAATTTTAAGTTGATAAGCATCTATTGAAGAAATATTACTGGCACAGTTAAAGGAACTTTATCCAAAAAAAACACAATACACTATCTCCCGTTGTGCTTCATGAGATGCCAACAGAATTTTCTCCTTATTTGGTTAAAATGTTTCAGAAATCTCGTAAACAGGGAATCTTGCCTGATGCATTGAAAGTGGGAAATGTCTGTCCTATATATGTCTGTTAAAAAGTCGAATCCAAATAACTACAGTCCACCTACCTCAATTGTGGTTAAATTGTTAAGAGTATTTTCAAATGTTATGAATCATTTTGGTTGGTAAGTAGGCTCCAACGTAAACCTATATTCTGATGACACAATGTTATAGAGGGGAATTCTAAAGTGATCAGAACTCAGAAGAACTTCAAAAGGATCTAGATTCCTTGGCTAAGTGGTATAAAGAAGGGCAACTACAACTTACTGTTGACAAGTATTGCATTATGCATGCATTCAGAACTAGGGATCCACTGCTTTATGACTACTCACTTTCGGGGAAACCTCTCTTGGCTGCCCAACAGTACAAATATCTGGGTTTACAAATTACCTCAAAATTATCTTGGAAAACCCAAATTCAAAAGATGGTTGGTGTGGCGAATGCTGGACTTATACTTGTTTTTATTTTGTTGTTTTATTTCAGCGTCACAAATATGATTAAAGTTGCAACATTTCCAGTAAACAGTCATTTGTGACACGATGGGTCGCGGGCCACCACGTCTTAAGCGATAAATATTGAAAATGTGTTGAAGGGGTGTCCAAGTACGGTTAAGTCAGTGGACTACTTTTCCTTGGTCCGACCTTTGCTTGAATACTGCAGTTCCATTTGGGAACATCACCATGGGGAAATTGAAATGGTTCAACGAAGAGCTGTGAGATTTGGAAGAACTGACAGTGCCACAGAATGCTGTCAAAACTGGGATGGGGAGACACTTGAAGATCGTAGGAGGGAGATCAGTTTAAAGATACTGGTCAGAATTCTGAAGGGGAATTGTAATGTTGATATCGGGGAAATTATGTGCCCAGCTCCTAACAGAAGTAGAAGGGGCCACACTAGAATCGTGAAAGAGCTTCAATGTACATCTGCATCATATTTTAACTCCTATTTCCATAGAGTGTGTAGACTGTGGAATGGCTTGACGTAGCCTCAAATCCAGAGCCTTTTAAAATAAATCCATTTCTGTCTCCAACTGGTTTTCGACCCCCTCATAGGGGCTGCTTGCGGGTAAAATTTGAAATTGTAATTTTAAACTGTGGACGTTCAGAAGTTTCACGAAGGTAGACAATATCGGTTTAGTTTATCTTTCGCTATAGATTCTTCAAATTCGCCTAAAATCCATGTTTTGTTTGGAAACTCGTTAAGAAGTTATTTGTATTTATAATTTGTTATGTCTCATTTTTATCTAAGGTTAGAATTGAGCAAAAACGCACTGCAAAGTGACGTATTGCAGCGGTAATCGGTAATCGACAATCGTCATCGTAAAGGCGCAACCTTAATAGTGAGACATTTAAAAGGAACAAAGGAATTCGAAAAGGGACACAGTTGTCTTAATTATGCTCAAGTTTCATAATAATCAGACTATTTTTGGTCGACCTATTAAAAAAGAAAATTACTTTAAAAAAACGTCACTGAACGATATTTTTTAGAATCGCAAAGCAAAAAGATGACGTCACCTGATGACACAAGCTCACATGATGAACGTGCAAGATGACAATTCAAAAACCGATGTATGTCCACTAAATGTGCGAAATTTCATTCGATTCGATTCGATTAACGGTTTCCAATTTTAAATTAAAAAAAGAGTACTTATTTTTAACCCACGGTTCGTCTTCTTCATTCGGTGTTGTCCCGAATTCACCATTTCCGATTAATATCATTCAGACGTCCAAATAAATCTTTATCATATCAAATTAAGAATGAATTTATCTCTCACTTGTGTCCTATCTCGTGGGCGATGGTGTAGGCTGCCGACAGTCCAGTGTCCTTATTGATACTGCAACTTCGTCGCGGCTCGCACATTCCCCTGACAGGAGCAAAACCTATTACAATGTCAGCGGGAGACGAACAAAGACGGCGAGAAGAACACATCGGAAACACAGAAACATTTTTGGTTCAATAAAAAACCTCCGAACCGACATAAAAATGTAATTAGCTGATTGGCCAAGTCTCTTAAGTGGTGGTGGCACGATTTGCATCGTTCGCTATCGTTTAAGCGCTTTTTCTTGTTCGATGGAGTTCGGCGTGAGTCGTTTCCAGTGCCGGATTAACCATTTGGAAGGTGGAAGCTCCTTCGGCGTATTTTAGGGGCCCCGAAACAACGGATCAAAATTGATTGAAAGAGAAAAGAAAAGATCAACTCAAAGAAACGAAATATTTACATTAGTGATTCGGGGAGACCTCTGAGTCCCCTTGCTTCTAGCGTTGCTGGAAACATTTTTGAGCATATTTCTCAAAAATTGCTTACGCTTTGAGCATCGAGTACATGAACACGTACATCGCAAAAATGCTTAATACGATTTTTTTAAAAGTTGTGCTTAATCTTGTGAAAATCTTAGCCATAGCTAAGATTTTCAGTCAGGCTTAAATGTTTTTGCAGTTTGTTCAACTTCATTGTCATTTCTTTAAATTCAAGAAAATGAAGTACGTTGCAAAGAAAACAAAAAAGCTGCAATAAATAAACAATTTCTAAATATAGAGTGGTACAGGCCAATGTATTCGAAAATAGATAAGGGATGAGCGGAATGCTGGACGCAAAACAAAAATGACGACAAGAGTTGGCGAAACTCTTCCAATATAATATTAGTAAAAAAAATATTATTTAAAAGGAAAAAATTAAACTAGAAAACCGTGGGAACTGACACTACAGATAAGACGATAACGATTCACATTAATAAATTTACCACATCCACATCTCCCGTGGAAAATTACGATTTATAATTACAAATATTATAATAAATTATAAATAATTTATTTTCCACGGGAGATGTGGATGTGGTAAATTTGTTGATTGTGAATCGTTCTCGTCTTATCTGTAGTGTCAGTTCCCACGTTGTTTCTGGTTTAATTTTTTCATTTTAAATAATAGTTTACTAATATTTTATTCGAAGAGTTTCGCCTACTCTTATCGCCATTTTGGTTTTGCGTCCAGCATTCCGCTCATCCCTTATCTATAAACAATTTCTATTTACCGTACGTAACTTTAAACAGAAATCATTTTAGACATTTTTTTTAATAAGTATATTTTGTGATTGCGACTTAGCATGTTTTTCGACAAATGAAACTCTGGTATTGGGAGATAATTTGCAAGAGGGCCCCCAGAGATTTTGACCGACTCGGGCCCAAACAGGGCTTATTCCGGCACTGGTCGTTTCTCTATCTCAGATCTGAAATCGGTCAAGATAATAGTTTCTCTTGCCTCCCGACGAAAATAAATTGTAGTGGTTTCAGATCGAGACTTGTTGGAGCTACTCAAGTCCTTTGCTGAGGTCATCTTTTAAGGTAATTTAATTACTCATTACTTAACATTCGAATCGTGCCTTTGTTATTCTGCCCACAGAAATGTGGCTCGTGTCAGGTGTGTCATAAACCTTGCCTAAACTGGCTAATAAATTAAATATTGATCGCGTCACACACAGGAAAAGTGAGTTACGGTAAGCGTCAGATATGGGTTAAGTGGCTGTGCCGTTCTGCGTTTTAACTCCCCCTGTAGTACGCGGGACTGAAACTTCCACTTAACAACTTCTTTATCGAAGAGACAAATAGCAAACAACAAATTTTTACATTTGAAGTAAATCCTTTTTACTTATTTGCTTTGTTCATTTTGGCTGACACTTGTCAACAAAAATAACACTTTCTAATGGCAATTCTGATCTTCTAGGAACAAACAAAAAGTCGATCGAAAGTTTATTATATTTTTGCACTTATCGTTCATCATTTTCTTTGTCGTCGTTTGTCTCGATCGTCCTCAATTCTCGTTTGCGATGTGCACTCGTAGGAGCTCGATCGGGATCGGCAGTTGGTGCGTCATTAGCTTTCTGGCCCATCGACTGGGGGACTACCGGTCCCAGCTCACGGGAAGACTCGTTTTCCAGTTGTCACCAGATTGCAAACCGTCGCCGAGACCTGGGTAGGGTTTCTCGACAAACTCCGCCAGCGAACAAAAATGTTCGTCGCCCTGTGATTGGCTGGTTTGGTGACGTTTCGCAACTTCGAACAGGCCGGCAGTTGTCATCTGGCACACAGAGAGCTAGACACAGAGAGCTGGCACTCCAATCTCTAGCATATGGAGGGTGTCGTCCATCTTCACACAACTGATCAGAGCACCATTGGGGAGAGAGCAGTTTCAATCCACTCTGTCCTTCCCAAATGCAATGAGCCGGGTGTGCTCAGCCAGCACCACCTGGTGTCCCTATGTGGCCATGTTGCGAGAACCATGACACTTCTGGAAACATGTGGCTGGAGGCACTAGACTTGATGCACCAGCACCCAGCAATATTATGGTCAGAAGCTACCTTTGAGTGTGTGCAGGGCACCAAGAGACATTGGGCAAAACCATTGAGTCATCCAGCAGTGATGCAGGTGTACAGTGGCACATGGAAGATGACAAGATGGTCACCACCCTGGTTGGACCAAACATGAAGTGGCTCACTCCCTCACCAAAACTGCGACAGTGGCCGCAATCCCTGGAGCAAGCTAGACGAGGGCTGGACTGCTTCTGGACCTCATTGGATGATGAGCTTTCATTTTGGCAACAGGTCACCATATTCCAGTGTGGTGGTCAATGGATCTTCCAACTTCAACAGGGTGATGAGCAGGATGGCCACCTGCTCCTCATCACAGATCATATCGAGCATGAAATTGATGTAGTCATTTATCTTATGGATGTGAACATGGAAGATTACTTGAGGTGTTGGGTTATGAGGGAGCTGAACCAGGTGACCCTCTCATACAGCTTAAGCAAGGTGCCTCAGATCATGTTGGCCATACAAGCTTGGACCAGCAATGGCCAAGCCAATGGACAAGCCAAGATTATAAATTGCTGATGGTGAGTAGGCACAAAGTCCTCTGAACTGTGATGGTCGCCATGCACACAAAGCAAAGTCACAGGAAGGCCACTGCCCACTCACTTTTCATTTTTCATTGACAAAACAATAAATTATTGACTTGGAAACAGTCGTTCCTTTTTCTTTACACCTTCTAATTATCGCGGAATAGCCAATTATTTCTCCGGAAATTGCTTTTATGTAGCCCTCGAACCAACGATTTATTTCGTCGCCATCTTGTTTTCGAATGTTTATGAAAAATTAAATTCAAAAACCAGAAGTGTCTGTTTAGTCATGTGAAAAAATCAAATCAATCCGAGCACGTGTTTATTTTATACAGTTTTTTCCAAATCGGTCACATTAGATGAAACAACCCTCTGTACATCTAGTTTGTTCACTTTCAATATAGGCTGCAACCAATGATCTGATCGGTAAACACAGTCAATGGATTATCTCAGTTATTGGCATACCAGACGCATTACAGACCATTCGGATTTTGCCAACCATGCAATTCACTGTAGTCCAACACGCTCAATCGTTAAAAAAGGTCAATACTTTCTGGATACCAAATTTGTGCAATTTCAAATCACTTTCTTTCACGTTGTTCAATATTAAAAATAACCCTTGTTTAGCCGTAAAAAGGAAAATATTACCTGGCACAACGAAATACCATTCTGACTGCAGATAACCAGGAGTCAAGTGGAATTTCGTGACGTGTTCTATAGCACCCAAACTAGAAATACAGTGGCAGTTCAATTTGCTACTTACGATGTCCGATTAAAAATGCTTGAAGATTTCGTCAAGACAAATGGTCATGAAACGCTGTCAGGAAGATACATCAGAACTATAGGACTAACGGTACTTGAAAGATAATTTTTCAAAATATCAATTGTCCAACATGTCTGTCAAGTGTACTAACATTACATTTCGCATTTACGAGTTAAATAGGTGTTGCCTTACGTCAAGAACCAAATCATCAATGGTTCGCTTAGTTATTCGGGATACGCTGAAGAAATATTTGCAATCATTTTGAGTGATTTCTTCAAAGCCAAGTAAGTGTGTGCATTGCAAACCATGTGTCCCGTTTAATTATAAATACAGTCCCGTTTGATTGGTTGTAGGCTAGGCAAATTATATCCAAATTATACTGTAAGCATGCTTCAGTTGGTTGAAAAATTTCAATTGTGCAAGAGATTGGGCAAATTTTCCTTTAACCCTTTAACCGGCAAATTAAATTTCACTAAGTCACATGACGCAGGCGAATTAATTTTTGAAAATAGTGAAATCTGATTTTAAAAAAGCTTTTTGGTTGCAACTCGAAATTTAAATGAAATCTTAGGATTTCGTATGAACACGCGTGTCCCGGCCTGATATGTAAGCGGTGCACTTTGGCAACTTTTTAAGAAGCTCAATGACTTTTAGGTAAATTTAACTATCCTATTATATTGCAATTCACTTCAACAATGAACCAGTTCAACTTCAAAGTTTGTAAACCTTTTACACAGTGCGATAATTAGTCATCAAGAGGACAAACGTGCCGGTAGTCTAGTGAATGGTGAATTCAACGGTGTCATGGGAACCTTTTCCAGAAAGGTAAACACCAAATGAAGGGGTGAAAACCAGAGTGTTACATGCTTTTTTCATCTTCTTGAATTGAGAAATATGAGCGATCAAATTTACTCGGTCATGTTGCTTCCATTAGGGACCTTGATTAGGGAACACTACTCCATTAGGGACACTAGGGACCTTGCCAGTTCTTAAGGTGAGAACTGGCGAAAACCAAAATGCACACATCCCCCCATCCTCAGCACCATGCTACACCAGATCCAGGAGAAGGAGTCTCAAGAGATCCAGTGTCTCAAGAGATCACACAAAGCCATTTCTGTCAGCAGCCCTATAGTTAAAGGTTAGAAGCTAGGGACCTGTGCACCATGTTCCAATGAGTCTTCAAAGCAAATAAACCAACAAAAATATGTACGACTCGTCGTGGCCCAGTTGGTTTAGCGACTGACTATGGTTTCGGCGGTCCCGGGTTCGATTCCCGGCGCGGGCTCTCGAAAATTTCGATCCCGGGGTACTGGTCGTTCCCCCTCGCAAAGTGCCTAAGCACCATGAGGGGGAGGTAAGGCCTGTAGTGCGGTTGACTACAGTTGATTAAAAGCAAAAAAAAAAGAAAAAAATGTAAACCAGAGTGGATTCACTCGTTCGTGTATGTGGTCGCTTTCCCCCCACTGTTCCTTTCCCTTGCAAACTTATGACATCGCTTGGTTCAACTGCCTTTGTCTGAATGACCCTTTTACCTCTGCTGCCCCGGTCGGTTCAATCGGTATATTTTGAGCCAGCAACAGTAAATTTCAAACCATGGAATTAAAAAATATAAAGGTAATCTTTAATTTTTTTAATGGTACATGTTAATTGTCGATGCAATGCAATTTTTCCTGCTTTCGAATTTACCAGGATGCCGACTTGTCGCCCAACAATTTTGGGGAAACCGTAGAACGAGTAGCAACCAACAACTTCGTGGCGTTCTTGCGCAAAATGTCGATGGCCTTGGGCTATGAGCTCCCCAAGACAGCCATCTCCTCCGATGCTTACATCCTGCCTTTCAGCCGCACCACCTGGGGTTTCATTGGATCCTCACTTCTGGCCATCATGGTATGTTTCCTGATCGCGGAGATGTTCCAGGCACCGTCGAACAAGGAGAGAGAGGAGGGACGGACCATAAAGCCATCAAGATTCTTTCGAATTTTGACAGGATCATTCTTTGAAGAAGGTATATTATTCTTCATTCACGGTCGTCCACTGCCATAATCAGAAGCACTCATAGAATCATCCAACTATCGGAAGAACTTTTTCTACAATGTCAACGACTGAAATGAATGGTCGTTGTTTTATCGAATTTTCTGATCAGTTCTCCAGAAACCTACAACGCCTACCACCAAGATTGTCTACACGACCCTTCTATTTGCTACACTAGTCTTGTTTACCGTTTATTCATCTGTGTTGACTTCATTTCTGGCCTCACAGCAGCTAAACGCTGCCCATTAAAGAATTGAAGGACATGGTTGGAACAATAGACTACAAGCCACTGATGATTCCAGGGTCAAATTGGGAGGAATTGTTCAAGGTGAGAGTTCAAAATTAATTTCTTAATGTGTATTTCTTTGTAATGGGGACAATGTGTGCACCAAGCGGGTCAATATGCGTACCAATATGCAGATTAGGCTACTTACGTTTTCAATTTGCTTTCCCTGCTCCTACTTGTCTTTCATAATTTTATCCATACCAAAAGTCGATCAACAAAATGGCTACCAAAAAATTTGTTGTATTTTAGAATTCGCGGGACAGCGATATATCCACCATCTGGAAGCGAATCATTCGATGTGGTCAAGAATGTTTTCCACCCAGCTACGAGGTGGGCGCACAGAAGGTGTTCACCGGAAAATATGTCTACATTGCCGAGATGGCGGTGGTCCGGTCTTACCTGCACAACCCTTGCCAGTCTAAAGTGGTACCCACCATATTTGGTCGAGGCCTCACCTACTTCGCGGGGAGAAAAGATTTTCCTTTCACAAGGATCATGTACAAAATGTAAGGACTGCATACAGCAACCTTGTGATCCCTTACAAAAATATGCAATGCACCCATTTAATACAGAGTATTACTAAGGGATTCCTATTGAGCTCTAAAGGAGCATGTATAAATACTGTGTTTAATTTTTGTTGAAATCCGGGTGGAACTGGCCACTGCCAGCTAGTGAAATAAATTTTTATGGTGACAGGAACACTATTAATTG